>JAXCGZ010011456.1:55000-67500 GCA_037179515.1 Halocaridina rubra
CAAGGCAGAAATAAGAAAATAAATTGTAAGAAAAGGATAAGCTGAAATAATTATAAATGATATGAAGACCTAGAGATATGGCAGGATAATGCCCTTATATGACAATAGATCAGAGTTTTGATGGATGAGATATCACAAGCACTAGGGAAAACTGAAGGAAGACGAAAGTTCCATAGTTTGGAGGCGAAGAGATAGAAGCAGTCACTGCATCGAGCATCTGCGAGCTATAAATCTCCACACAGTACCTGTGTGACGAGGATACTTGGCGTGTGTTACGCGGCCTCGCCAGCGGGAGATTAGTACTGATTAAAATAAACCTTTATTTATTTCCATTACAATACAATGGGTATTCGTCAGCCGGGGCAAGCCCCAACCCCTCACTGTGGTGCCCAACCACATCAGTACCTGCCAGGAAACAGCTTAAACTCTCGGTCTTGGACGGGAATAGATCTTTCGACATCGTGAATGCGAAGCCAGCGCGTTACCACTGTACTAGCCAGCAGGCGAAGAGAAAGAGAATCGAGATTGGAAGTAAGAGAAGTTTTTCTAACGAGCCTGATAGCCTTAGATTCAAGCCTATAATGAAGATAAGTATAAGAAGAAGCACCCCAGATGTGAAAACATTATCCTAAACAGGGACGGATAAGGACTATGCAGATTTGTAGTAATTGGGAATAAGAAAAGTAATTACGAAAACGACCCAACTCCCCTGTGTGTGTGTGTGTGTATGTGTGTGTGTGTGTGTGTGTGTGTGATTACCTAATTGTGTTTACGGGAAAGAGCCCAAAGCTCGTATCTTCCCGTCTCCTCATCGGTTCCATTTTATACTTAGTAATACTTATCATACCTGTCCTTAAAACTATGGATTGAGATAGCATTAACTACCTCCTCGCTTAGCCAATTCCAATTATCAACTACTCTTACACTGAAAAAGTATTTCCTTACATCCTGCAAAGAAGTTTTCTTACCAAGCTTCAAACTATGACCTCTAGTTCTACAGCCAGCCATATCAAAATATCGATCCCTATCCACTCTATCATAACCATGAAGGAATTTAAAGACTGTCACCATATCCCCCCTCACTCTTCTAGCTTCGAGTGATGGTAAGTCTAATTCCCTCAGCCTCTCATCATAACTGAGATTGCGTATTTCTGGCACCAGTTTCGTGGCATGTCTTTGAACTTTTTCAAGCTTAGCTATGTGCTTTTTCAAATGCGGATTCCAAAAGGGGGCTGCATATTCGAGTTTTGGCCTCACATAGGTTACATAAATATTTCTGAACATTTCCTTGTCCATGTGCCTGAAGGCTACCCTTACATTCGATAAGAATGCATATGCTGCCCTTACTATGCCATTTATATGTATTTCTGGAGACAAATCTGCCAGTATGTTTACTCCTAGATCTCTCTCATTTGCTGTCTCTTGAAGTTGTACTCCAGCCACCGAGTAGTCAAGCTTGGGCCTTCTTGCACTTGTACCCATTCTCATTACTTTACATTTTGAAGTATTGAATTTCATTAGCCACTTATCTGACCACTCATGCAGATTATTTAGATCCTCCTGAAGTTCTCTACCATTGTTCTTGTTTTTTACTTTCTTCACAATCTTTGCATCATCTGCAAACATATTCATGAATGAATTTACAGACTCTGGTAGGTCATTTACATATACAAGGAACAAAAGTGGCCCTAAAACTGAACCCTGTGGAACTCCACTACTAATTCTTCTCCATTCAGACACTGAGTGTCTTACTCTAACCCTCTGTTCCCTTCCTTCTAAGTAAGTTTTTATCCATTCCAAAACATTTCCACCTATTCTAGCCATTGATTGCAGCTTCCTAATAAGTCTCCCATGTGGAACAGTGTCAAACGCTTTCTGGAAGTCTAGGAATATGCAATCTGCCCAGCCCTCTATTTCCTGTAAGATTTGGCTTACCTCATCATAAAATTCTAGTAAGTTTGTTACTGTTGATCTACCTTCTCTGAAGCCATGTTGCCTCACTGACAAAAAGTTGAAGGATTCCAAGTGAAGAGAGATATGTTTCCTTAGTAGTTTCTCCATAACTTTGTGTGTGTGTGTGTGTGTGTGTGTGTGTGTGTGTGTGTGTGTGTGTGTGTGTGTGTGTGTGTGTGTGTATGTGTGTGTGTGTGTGTGTGTGTGTGTGTGTGTGTGTGTTTATAGTAATTTGAATAATGTGATTCTTCATTGTCAGATATTGTTTTTACTGTGTAGGTTCCACTTATATTTCAGACCAAATAAGAAGGGGATGTATGCCCTCATTAGGTTCTGCATTTGACATTTCATCCAGTTATGCTCTAAAAGATTTTTGCGATTCCATATGGCCTGACTCCGGAATTTTTTATTCTTGAGCTCTAGTCTACTACAACTACTACTACTACAAAAACAACTACTACTATTGTACCTTTTCCTGTGATATGGTGTCACCACTGAATATGTTCATATGGTCTTTGGTAGCTTTTTCTCAATCAGGGTTTGGTCTATTGGATCTTTTCAAGTTATATAGGGTCGCTGCTAAGAACGTATTTATAAGATTATTATAAGGATCCATTGGATCTGTCTCCACCTTCTTACTGGCACATTGAGTCGTTGTTTGAGGTGAGTTCTTAATTTTTTGTATGTTTTGTTTTTATTTTTTTTTCTGATAATCAGGACAGGCATATGTTTACCGAATCTCACGCTAAAATTCTAGGTACATTTACTCCCATAAATGGCTCACCACTTCTACTGTTGCCCTCTTTATACCTGCTAAGTTAGCAGGGGCTAGGAGACTACGGAACCAGCGTTCCTCCTTCCATCTCTTAAATGTTAATAATTAACATTTCCACTCTTTACGCCTGAACGATATGGGCTCAAACTCTGGTCCTTTGGTATAGCAGACCAGTTTTATCTTAACAGACCCTCGCCTCAGTTACATAGGGTCGCTTTTTTTATATATGCCTAAAGTAAAAAAAAAAAACTTAATCCACGCTTTGATATGAGTAAAAAAACACCTCAACATATTTCACCCTCCACCGGACCTCATGAGGAGCTTTATTCATAAAGCTCCTGATGAGGCCCGGTGGAGGGTGAAAGTGTTGAACGCATATTGTTTCCTTTTTAGCCTTCAAAGTGCGGATTAAGCTTTGTGGTATTGTCTCTGTGTCATTAAGGCTACAAATTAATGTGTAGAATATGAGAATTCCGACAAAAGGTGTTTATAGGCCACATGTCGCTCCTCTTCCTAGTTATGCAGGTCGCTGCTAATTGATGCATAGAATATAAGATTTTAGAATAAGGTACTTATCTTCATATTCCTTTAATCGGATCAACTGAAGAATCTCCCCCCAGACCCATTCTGTCTGTTTAGGTTTGGTTGGGTTAGGTCTTTATTTCGTAATTGAAATCCATCCATCCATTCATCCATATATTCCAAGGTAGATAAACAGACAGACCTTAGCTAACCTGACCTAGCCTAACCTAACCTAACCTAACCTAACCTAACCTAACCCAACCTAATCTAAAACATCCCTTCAGCCCTTCCCATCTGACATGTCACAACACTACCCATCTCTAGTTTCTCTCTTAAAACGCCGGGCACTCTGGGGGGGAGATTCTTCAGTTGATCCCTTTAATCTTTTTGGGTTGGGTAAATTTTTGCATAACCTTTTTGGCTCCGGGTATTTGGGCGCTAAGTCCATTTTGGCGAAGAGCCATTTGGCTTTCATTAAGATTTTTAGTCTAACCTAACCTGACTATCTTTACAACACTGATGGCGGCACTATCTCAGTCATATAGGGTCGCTGTGAATGCATGTATAGAGTATTTGATTTTACGTAAAGTACTTAATACCCATATTATTTTCTCATTTATGTAGGGTCGCTGTTAATGCACGCAAAGAATATAGAATTTAAGGTAAGATGCTTAATGGTAAAGTGCCTTTCTTCTTAGTCATTTAGGGTCGCTGATTATGAACGCAGAGAGTAATCTTCATGATATTAGTAAAGGTACTATAATCATATGCCTTTTCTTCTCCCATTTACATGGAGTCGTTGTAATATATGCATGTCGTTTAAGATTTTAGTCAAGATACTTCCTCCATGTTCCCCTCCGTGCCCTAAAAGTAGACTAAATGACATGGAGCGAGGGGACTTGAAAACTCCTCCTCTGTACTTTCTTACCGCAAAGAGTCAAGGTATTTTGCTTTGACTCCGCCACTTCCCTTATGAGGGGGAATATGGCTCTTGTATATAAACAGATTTAAAGCCATATGCCTCTCCTCGTTCATGATACATAGGGTCGCTGTTTACACATGCACAGAGTATATGAGTTTATGTGAGGTCTCTCAAGGCGGATCGAAGTAGTCTTCGTGGCAAAATGGTAGCGTCTGCGACTCTGAGGCGGCAGATCGAGGGTTCGCGCCCCGTCACGGACTGAGGTTAGTAAGGGCATACACTCAGGGTAACGATTACATCTGCCAAAACAAGTCCTTCGTAAGAAGACAACCTTCCTAGCCCTTAGTAGAAAAGGGAGTTCGTGACGTAAAATGGAATCCATCCATCACAAGGCGGATCGAACTTGCGTTTGTCAGGAATGTCAAGTCTCGACTCTCGCACTCTACCACTGTGCTACAGCTTCCTCCTGGAATAATAAGTGTCAGTTTACCCAATTTAGTCGGGCTTAGGACCTGTACCGTGGTACTTCTCTCCACCTACCAACCTCCATTATAATGGCTGGGTACTTTATTTAGCATCTCAAAAATAAAAAAAAAAATAAAACACCCATTTAGAGTCTTTCATAATGACGACAATTTAAATAATTGCAAAAACTTGTACAACGGGTTCCTTTTTTTTTTTTTTTTTTAAATCATCATCTCTATTTCAACCCTGAAGTATCGTTAAGCAAAGTAAAAGAATACCACCTTTGATCTCTCACATCTAAAGGTGTATTCATTCGACCTCTTGAATTGACAGAAGGTACCACAAGAGTGAAGCCGTTACCCTCTACTTCTTAATTTCCCCCAGTTGGTTCTGTCAAAGCGTAGCTATTTGACCCATTTTAGGGAAATAATTACTAAGTATTTTCGGAGTCAAACCAAGTGCTTATATATATACGTGTGTATGTATGTATGTATATATATATATATATATATATATATATATATATATATATATATATATATATATATATATATATATATATATATATATATAGATAGATAGATAGATAGATAGATAGATAGATAGATAGATAGATAGATAGATAGATAGATAGATAGATAGATAGATAGATAGATAAATAGATAAATAATTTTTACCAATGTTTCGGCCTCGGTAGCTCATTGCTAGAGTACGCTAGTCGGGTAGCGACTAACGCTGATTCGAGTTCTCCCCGGGGCGTTAGAAAGGGCATCCAACCTTAATCCCCCAGCTCCAACTTGTTTTTTTCCACCCCTATTCGAATGTGGATTAACTGTGACACAAAACGGGGCATAATTTTTAACAAGGTTACACACGGTATTTATATGAAATTATATATATTTTTTTTCTTCTTTTCTTTGGGGTAGGTAGAACAGGAAACTTAAGAACCTCACTACTTAACTCTAATTGTTACTGGGTACATAATTGTCTTTATTGCTACTGTAAATAGTTTTTCCCTTAGCTAGTAAATTTCCTTTAAGGATGCACTTAATTATTTCAGAGCATCATTTTGTCGACCACAGAAGTTTTATTCCAGCTAACCGTATTTCATTCATAATCATGAAGTGTGTTTTTATTTCATGTGTGTGTGTGTGTGTGTGCTTTTTTTTATATATATTTTAGTTTTTTATAGCTTTTGAAATGTTGGTTTTTATGATTGAATTAGATTATTGGTATTGTCAGCTATGGTACATCATGTACATACCATTAAATGCTAATTATATTTCTTTCATCTATATTTGTGTAATTTTCCTTTATACTTTATATAAAATATTTGTTTAATGGTTGAACTGAATTATTGGTAATGTCATCTATGATACATCATTCATTCTAATTAATTTTCCTTCCTTACCTTATGTTTCCTTGCTTTTAATAATATAGGTTACAAGAACAAGCTATTTGTAGTCAGTCTCATCATGAAAAACAAAACTGAACGGTTGGACTTTGCTTTATTGTTATCTTTTCATCTGGAAATATTACAGTAGTGAATATTAGAAAAAGATTGTTTATATTATTGTTTTATATTGATGTCTTCATGTGAGACAAAGAACAGAAAAATAACTTTGACTGTACACATAAAAACAAGGTTGTCATTCTCTGGAGGGTAATCTACTTTTCAGCACTGTTATCATCAGAGGAGCCGTGATGGTCGTTAAATCCCAGACTTGAGAAACGAAAAGGGGCAGCTGGCGGGGCAAACTGAATATGAGTAGTTGGAGGGGCAACTGCCTGAGGATCTTGGAAGACCAAACCTCTTGGAGCCTGGACTAAAACTGGATGTTCATCTTTGACTAACCGTGTACTTGTCATTGGTCTGAGAAGAGGTGTAAATTTACCTTGCTGGATAAAACGGGTCAACACTTCAGGTTTGGGTGCAAATTGGTTCTCCACTTCGTGTTTTGGTCCTTCAAATTGGAAGAAATGGGTCTCGGTTTCACGCCTGGGACTTCTAGCAATAACAAATTGGGTTTCCACTTCCCTTTTTGGTACCTCAAAGCTGGCAAAGCGAGTCTTTTCCTCAGATCTCCTGATCTCAGGCGAAGCTGTCGCCACCTGAACGAATCTAATTTCGGGTTTGGGGCTATCATCAGCACCTATGAGCTGTATAGCATCGCTCTCATGCTCTTGTACTGTAGGTTTCACATGTACAATATGGCTGATAGGTGCTGGCCAATGTGGAGTCACAGGAGCTATTGGTACGAAGCGTGTTTCGGTTTGCACTCTAGGCAAAGGCTGAGCCTGAAGTTGAACGAAACGAGTCTCTACTTCAGGTCTGTGAATAGGCTGGACTTCTACTGTAGCAAACTTGGTATGAATAGGCTCAGCTTTTCTCGTAACCTGCACAAAACGGGGTTTAGCTTTTTCTGGCGTGAATGTGTTTACTTCCACACGTCTGACTGATGTAGCATCTGGTATAGATGATGCTTGTCGTAAAAGTAAGTCTGACTCAGGCCTGGAATGGTCAAGTTCCAGCTTGGGAGACTTAATTTCAACCTCCACTTCCCTTCCTTGATCATCCAAGTACCTGGAAGATGGTACTGGACATTAACTTTAAGCAAACCTATCTCTCTTAAAGTGCTTCCTGTGAAGAAAATTTCACTTACTGGGCTTATTAAGGAATTTTATTGCCAGTTTGTTATGAATCGCAAACTGTATTTAAAATTTTTGGAAACTTTAAACTTAATGTTAGTTTTTCCATGAGTGGACATTTGAAAGACTGTCTTGTGTTCAGGATTCTGCACTTCATACTTACGAATACTCGATGTTGAAGTCTTTCGCTTGGCCTCCTCCAATAAGGGCAGTGCCACAGCTCGCTAGACCAACTAGCGCCAACAACACTACCTGAATGTCCAAATTAAAAACTTGATTAGGAATAATTTGTCTAAAATGAGTAGATATTTGGATGTGTTTAGGAATGACATGAGGGTGTATTGTGTGACGAAGGAGGACATAGGGGGTGAGGTGAAGGTGTGTGAGGTTGCCTGGAGAAGGATTCAGGGGATGACATAAAGGTGTGTGATGTGATGGAGTAGGATGCAGGGGATGACGTGAGGGTGTGTGTGGTGTGCAGAGAAGGATTCTGGGGATGACAGTGAGGTGCGTGGTGTGGAGAAGGAGGACTTAGGGGATGACATGAGGGTGTGTGTGGTGTGACAGAGCAGGACACAGGGGATGACATGAAGGTGTGTGTGTGTGTGGTGTGATGGAGAAGGACCCAGGGAATGACATGGGGTTATGTGAGGTGTGTCGGAGGAGGACGCAGGAGAGAGATTGTCATGGAGACGATTAATACGCTGTGCTGACCCCTTATGGGAGAAATTGGAAGAAGAAGGTTATAATAAATTGGCTTCCCATACTAATAAACCCAAGCTCGAACTCTGTTTATAAAAGAATATTAAAGATTCCTCTTTGTAATGGCCAAAGCGTGAAAGTAACAATAAATATCATTATCTCCTGACTCCTGCCAACTCAGCAGACATAATGAATTCAAAAGTGCATTTGACCTAGTATTTAAGAATGCAACTGTACCATGAGGTCAGGAACAATATTGGGACAATATTATTATTATTATTATTATTATTATTATTATTATTATTATTATTATTATTATTATTATTATTATTATTATTATTATTATGCATCTTCTTCTTCTTCTTCTTCTTCTTCTGCATATTATTATTATTATTATTATTATTATTATTATTATTATTATTATTATTATTATTATTATTATTATTATTATTATTATCATTATTATTATTATTATTATTATTATTATTATTATTATTATTATTATTATTATTATTATTATTATTATTATTATTATTGGAGGAGCGCCGTTTAGGAACTAACTACCTGACATTCACGAGTTCGATCCCGCCGCGGGGTGTTAGAATGGGCATCCAGCCTATGTCCACCCTCACTCGAATGGGAACTAAATGTAACACATAAAACTGACAAGACATTATTATTGATATTGTTGTTCTTGTTGTTGTTTTTCGCTATAAATGGCAGTAATGAATTAGTAGTACTAGCAAATTAGTGTGGTCTCCGTGGCAAAATGGTAGCGTCCGCAACTCTGAGGCAGCAGGTCGAGGGTTCGCGCCCCGTCACGGACTGAGGTTAGTAGGGGCATACACTCAGGGTAACGATTACATATGCCAAAACAAGTCCTTCGCAAGAAGGCAACCGTCCTAGCCCTTAGTTGAAAAGGGAGTTCGTGACGTAAAACCGAAACCAACCAAGCAGTAGAAGTATTAGTCGAAACCAGGCCAATCCCATTTTCTTCTATATGTAAATAGTTGGTGTCAGCAAGAGTAGCCGGCCATAAATATGTAACCGAAATCAAGCACTAACCACTTAGAGGTTAATGTAAGACAGCATCTCTGTGTAAACATGGAATAAACTGCTGATAACACGAGAAGAATAAGAAAACGACGTGGAAAAAAGAATAAAAGATGTTGAAATATATTTTCCAGGCTAAGTTTGTTTGCAACAAATATACATTTCTTTATCTGCCATCTTGATTGTTTGCGTCTGACAGCACGTAAACAAACGAGCCATCGTATAAACAAAGACTTTTCTCAGGTCGTAAGTTTCGCTTGTCAAGTTTTTCAATACTAAAAGCTCCGACTTATGATCTCTTTATTGAAGATTTTTCACACGGCAGAGATCCTTACCTGATGAAGTCTCACTGGAGACTACCAGCATGGTCTTAGGATAATTGTCTTTTATAGTCCATTCCCTAAGTAATACCGTAAATTACTAAAATTCCCAACGTAAATTACTCACATTAAAGAGAAATATCTCACAGAAGAGAACCTTAATTGACAAAGTCTCAGTGGAGATAACCAGTATTGTCTTTGGATGCTTGCTCAATATAGCATCTTTGCTCTCAAAACCACTAAAAACCTTGACATACAATTATTAGAGGACCTTAACTACTGAAGTCTTTAAGAAAACTACTGCCATGGTATTAGAAATGATTGCTTAATATACCAATCTATCCCTCATAAGCACTAAAAGTCCTAACTTATGGTCTTCAAATTGTAGATTTTCTCTTCAAGAAGACCTTTCCTGAGGAAGTCTCGTCGGAGACTACTAATTTGGTATTAGGATGCTTGCTTTATATGCTATTCGTTCCCCTCCTCAAAATCTTAAACCACGAAAATCCCCAACTTACGGTCTTCATTTTGAAGATATTGATCTCTCAGGGGAGGACCTGAACTGCTGAAGCCTCTGCGGAGACTACTAGCATGGTCTTAGATATGATTGCCTTTTATACCCATCACTTGGGGGCAAATACAAATATGATCAGATTCAGTTTCTGAAGACATGTGACCTCGAACAACATATACTTGAATACCCATAAACTCTAAAAGGTCATCTGGATTTCCACTCTTTTATTTGTCTTTAAAGTGTTTCCCTTTCTTCAGGGGAGAGGGGTGGAGAGAGAAAGAGGGGGAGGAGGAGGAGGAAGATAAGAAAAAGAGGGAGTGGGAAATGTAACAAAAACTTGGGGTGTGATTGATGGATAAGAAACTCTGTAGATGCCATGAATATAATTGCAATTGGAGAATGTATCATTAGTCCATTGTTCGTGAACAGGAAATGCCTTTACAGTTACATATGTCCACATACGCACACTCGCGCGCGCACACACACACACACACACACACACACACACACACACACACATACATACATACATACATACATACATACATACATACATACATACATACATACATACATACATACATACATACATATATGCGCATTAACATACTACGAACTTGATCAAATTTTATGATGTGTGAAGTCTCATCAAAGAAGTACAATAGAACTGGGGATATAGTGCATATTGTTAGATATCCAAATAAACTCTTGATACACTTCGGCAGGGAAGATTAAAGCTGCAAGTACGGGCAGAAAGCAGAGTCAAAATAAGACTTGAAGTATCTTACTTGTGGGAGATTAGCAGTGGGGTTCTGCAGGGATCAAGTTTAAGACCACTTTTGTCCCTTATAAGTGTTAGTGATCTGCCATAGACTGTCATTGCAATATGCAATTTATTGCAAACAACTCAGAAATGAAGGATAAAAGAAAAACTATGTAGTAGAGAACTTCATGAAAATCTTTATAGTCTGTGTTAATGGCCAGATAGTTGGTTACTGATATTCAGCACTTCAAAATGTAATATAATGAAAATAGGCCAGAGTACAAGAAGGCCCATTTTTAATAATTTGGTATTAGGAGAGGAACATAAAGTATGTGAAAGAGATGATAGGGTAAATATATATTCAGATTTGTCCACTGGAATGCAAATATCTACTACTGTGTATGCAAAGTATGCTTTCTTTGCAGTCATAAGGGTGGCCTCCAGACACATGGACAAAAAAATACTTAGAAGTATTGTCATGACTTTGTGAGGCCTAAAGCTGAATATGAAGCACCCTTCTGTAATCCGTAATTAAAAAAAACTTACAAACAAATTCAAGTGAAGTTCAAAGCCTTGCTATGAAGCTGGTGACAGCGATACTAAAGCTCAGTCATAAGGAATGGCTGAAAGAGTTATACTTACCGCCACTCGAGGGTAGAAGAAGATGGGATATGGTAACGGTTTTTAACAAGATTTTGACAGGGTTCATAGGGAGTGCTAGATACTTTGATATGGATAACTCAAGAATTAGTAGGCACAGTTAGAAACTTCTTGATAGATCTTCTTTATTAGATGTAAGACAGTACTATTTTAGTATAAAAAAGTTGATAATTATAATTCGCTAAACGAAGATATTGTTAATGGCTAGTGAGTAAAAAACATGATAAACTGACCAATAGACGAGCAGTTATAAACACGGGGCTGTTCCCGGTAGATACACACACACACACACACACACACACACACACACACACACACACACACACACACACACACACACACACACACACACACACACACACACACACACACACACACACACACACACACACACACACACACTTGTACAAGTACAAGTGCAAGAAGGCCCAAGCTTGACTACTCGGTGGCTGGAGTACAACTTCAAGAGACAGAAAATGAGAGAGATCTAGGAGTAAACATACTGGCAGATTTGTCTCCAGAAATACATATAAATGGCGTAGTAAGGGCAGCATATGCATTCTTATCAAATGTAAGGGTAGCCTTCAGGCACATGGACAAGGAAATGTTCAGAAATATTTATGTAACCTATGTGAGGCCAAAACTCGAATATGCAGCCCCCTTTTGGAATCCGCACTTGAAAAAGCACATAGCTAAGCTTGAAAAAGTTCAAAGACATGCCACGAAACTGGTGCCAGAAATACGCAATCTTGGTTATGATGAGAGGCTGAGGGAATTAGACTTGCCATCACTCGAAGCTAGAAGAGTAAGGGGGGATATGGTGACAGTCATTAAATTCCTTCATGGTTATGATAGAGTGGATAGGGATCGATATTTCGATATGGCTGGCTCTAGAACTAGAGGTCATAGTTTGAAGCTTCGGAAGAAAACTTGTTTGCAGGATGTAAGGAAATACTTTTTCAGTGTAAGAGTAGTTGATAATTGGAATTCGCTAAGCGAGGAGGTAGTTAATGCTACCTCAATCCATAGTTTTAAGGACAGGTATGATAAGTATCACTAAGTCTAAAAATGGAACCGATCAGGAGACGGGAAGATACGAGCTTTGGGCTCTTTCCCGTAAACACAAATTAGGTAATCACAAATTAGGTAATCATATATATATATATATATATATATATATATATATATATATATATATATAT
>JAXCGZ010011456.1:72500-77500 GCA_037179515.1 Halocaridina rubra
GAGTCCTGATCTGCGGCCTAGGAGCTTCTGCAAATCTTACATACTGGGTTGGAGCAGGTGCAGCCTGAACGACTCTTGTAAAAACTGGTCTCTCATAATAGTCATCATCTCTGTCAATCTTTACTTTGACCTCATCATCGTCGCCATCAAAGCTAAAGGAGATATTTTGATACATTGTCTAAAATATTTATGTTATTGCTTAATTACTTCTAATAGAAAACACCGTAGAAAAAGGCCCTTAATATTCACATTAGCTGAAACATAATAAGTACAAAATACTTACGAATATTTGATCTTGACATCACTATCTCTGGTGTCTATGAAATCTGGGCGGCAGCTCACTAGACCTACTAGTGCCAGCAGGATAATCTAGATATTGGGATAAATGTTATCAGTACAATTTATGAGTTGTGCATAAAAAAACAACCTCTTAAAGCAAAGTATATATTAAACCATTAGGCTATGTAAATAAAAGAGAATTTTTAAAACTTTAAGCTGTTCAAGTTGACCCTTGGACTGTTGTGGAGGTCACACCAAGGCATCTTGAGAAAAAAGGCTTCTGAGGATACATCCAGGTAAAATCACTTAGAATGTTAAAGTTACTTACAATTTAGCATATGACGTCAATAAAGAGAAGTTAAACAAATTGATTTTCAGTAAGTTTTGGTATAACTGGCCATATAAGAAAATTCAGGGAAATGTCATAATACCAGCAAGGTCTGATTTCCAAAAGTCAGAAAGCTCTCCAGAGAAAACTTACTGCTACAAGAAAAAACATCCAGATCAAAAGATATGGTTGTACAGTGCACATTAGATTATCTAAATTCTTTTTAATGGAGACCAAACCCACTAGAAACATATATTGAAGATGGAAAAACTCACAGCTTTCATTGTGACCCAAAATAATTATTTGAGAGAGCCAAGACCAAAAAGTGGTTCCTTTGAGTTGATGTCCTTTCGACTGTTGAAGGTTTGGTGTTGTGTCCTACCCTTATATACCCATCGCGACGAGGATGTTTAAGGAGGGTAGCCTGGAAAATCAAGATGGGGGCAGAATGGGAGGGGACAAGAGGTCTAGAGGATTTTTGACGGAGTTGCTAATTTGAACTTGGGAAGGTTATACCTTAAAAAAAAAAAAAAAAAAAAAATAGGGAGAGCATGGGGGTAAGGGAGGGCGAGCATGGGGGTAAGGGAGGGAGAGATAGTTTAAGGAGAAGGAAGGTCGACAGATGAGATGCTTTGGGAGGGAGAGGAGATGTGTAATGGGGATAGATAGAGGAAGGGAGAGTGAGGGGGGGGGAGCTTGATGTCTGAGTGAATTAAAGAAAAAAAAACCGGATTCGCTTGTGTATGACGACTGACTTGCTTGCATAGTGACAAAAAAAAAATACCCCCAGAGTGAGTATGCTGAATAAATAAACAACTAAATAAATAAATAAACTAATAAAACCATTAACAAATAAATATATATATATATAAACACAAAATATTTGTCGTTGCCTTCATAAAAATTAAATTTCATTCTATGAATAAAGATTTGTAATTACTGAAGCGTTGAACACGAAAATTTAAATAAGTGTTTTTTGACCTCGTAGGTAAAAAAAAAAAAATGTAACCTCAGTTCTCACCATGATGGCTAATGGAAGAGTACTTCTTTTTTTTTAGTCCCTCATCTCCTAGATGATAATTATGCTTTTTGCACATATCATGTTTGTGTGTGTGTGTGCATATAAATATATATATATATATATATATATATATATATATATATATATATATATATATATATATATATTAATTTTTTCGCAGAGTTCAGGAAAATATTCATTGTAGTTCCCTAGTCATTTAATGAGAACAAATTCTCTCTCTCTCTCTCTCTCTCTCTCTCTCTCTCTCTCTCTCTCTCTCTCTCTCTCTCTCTCTCTCTCTCTCTCTCTCTCTCTCTCTCTCTCTCTCTCTCTCTCTACAATATTTCTATCTATATATCGATCTATCTGCCTGTGTGTATCTATCTATCTATCTATCTATCTATCTATCTATCTATCTATCTATCTACCATGTAGTAGGTTGGCCCATGGCACCATCTTCCCGTTGCAATACTACAGCTGTAGAGCCTTGTGGACTTAAATATGATTGTCCAGGACAGATCGATGTTAAGTCTTCCTTCAGTTACGGTTCTCTTTCTATGCCTACATCAACACCGAATATTCTTGGATATTCGTTATACATGTCTTATTATCCCTTCACATCTGACAAGTCACAATACTCCCCATCTCTGTTTCTCTCTCTGTTTTCTTCGTGCCCAGGCCCGATGAGGGTAGATTTTTTTTTTTTTTTTTTGCCTCGTACTGGTGTTACGATCATAAGAAAAAAAATCTATTTCTTAATAACTCATTCTATGCCAAATTGGCATCTCAGTTTATACTTGTAAATATAATTAAAAAGGAGGATGAGGTAGAACACAAGAAGAAGAAGAAGAAGAAGAAGAATAAGAAGAAGAAGAAGAAGAAGAAGAAGAAGAAGAAGAAGAAGAAATTGGAATAGGAGAGAGGAGAGGAGGAGGAGGAGAAAAAGAGGGAAGAGGAGGATGAGAAGTAGGAGAAGAAATAAATGAAGAAAATAAAGGAGAGAAATGTAAGAAGAAGAATTGCAAGAAGGAGAGGAGGTGGAGGAAGAGAGAAGATGAAAAATTAAGAGGTGGAGAAAGGAAGAGAGAGAGAAAGAACAGAGGAAGAAGAAGAAGAAGAAGAAGAAGAAGAAGAAGAAGAAGAAGAAGAAGAAGAAGAAGAAGAAGAAGAAGAAGAAGAAGAAGAGGGGGAGGAGGAGGAGGATGCTACTCAAAAGAGCGTTGTAATGCGTTCACGGACACAACTGTAGGTCAGGAATAATTATGAGCAGGTTTTCAAAAAAAGCTTATACCTCTTTTGAACTTGATCTTTAACCTCTTATCACCAAAATCAACAGGGTTGCTCCTTTATTCACACGCACGGGGTGTATTGACGTAACCAGAACTAGTAGACTATAACCGTTGTAAACTTGGATCATTTTAGGTTGATTTGAGCATAAATCTCTTGACACCAAAACCAACAGGGTTCCAGGGGACACAAAAAAAGTTTTTCTGAGCTCTTATCCCCAATACCAACAGGGTTCGGTTTCGTACATGTAAGTTATTCTAATGTCACCAAAATCAATAAGGCACTTTGGAAAATAAAAATTGCTTTGATCTCTTATCACCAACTTCAACAGGAATATCTGGGGTAGAAGCAATGTACAGATCCTCTACCACCAAAATCGACTGGGCTGAATAGTAAACAAGGAAGTGTCACTGAAAGAATATTAGCAACTGATAGTCTTGATCCATTCTCACCAAAACCAACAGAGCTCTGAGACAACCAAGATAAACTTGAGTGGCTGCGGGTAGAAAACGAGGTCGCTTATGATATTTATGTTTTTGTATTCAAAATTTTGGACCATCATTATCCTAGCTGGCTATTTGATTTAAAAACAGTCAGGGATATAAGGGGAACCAACACTAGACAGAGCAGTGAGCTCTTTATTCACAGAACAAACACAGAAGCAGGTTCAAAGATGATCACTATCAAAGGGCCAACACTCTCGAACAATATTCCAGAGCATCTTAAAAATGCATCCTCCTTCACAGCTTTCAAAGGCAAACTATATAGTTTTCTTTTGGACAAATAGTTGCTGCTCATTAAGAACTAATTATTCTCATTGTAATGAAAACAAATATGGAAATGATGCCGATAAATAACAATACTGTATATAGTTTTATTATTACTACTTTATTATTAACATTATTGTTAACATTTTTATTACAGCATTACTATTTTCTATGAAAGCTACATTTAATTTAACTATATGTATTACCCTCTTATTCATTAGTTTAATTACATGTCTACTTATAAGTTAATTTTACTTTATTATTAACATTATTGTTAAAATTTTTATTACAATATTATTATTTTCTAGGAAGCCATTATTTAATTTAACAGTATGTATTTTCCTCTTACTTATTAGTTTAATTATATATCTACTTGTAAGTTACTTTTAGTTTGTATAAGAATAACCATTGTACAAAAATGGAAATAAATGTTTGTTTGTTTGTTTGTATGTATGGTCTCATTGCTGCTTGCTTCGTTGATTACTTGTCACCAAAACCAAGAGGGACTAGGTAGTTAAAGTGCAATATTCTCATCTTGATTATCCAGGCTATGGATATTTTGTTATTAACGTTATTCCAAATATTATAGAGTCACGGTAAGGACAATCACATTCTCGATTGATCCCCCTCGGGGCGTTAGGAGGGGCATCTTGCCTTACTTCCAAAGCTCCAAACTGTCTGTTTTAATACTGTCACATAGAATGGTAAAAATATAGTGTCATTGTCTCAAAGCTTTAGTGTGAGAGTAATATGTATTATTACCAACTATTCCATCAGGGGATGAACCACCCTGTAGCTCTTATACTTCATAGGATGAACCACCCTGTAGCTCGTATTCCTCCCTCTTATACTGTATCTCTTATAATGCATTCATTATAATCTACACGAGACCTTCGCAGAGTGTCATACACCGTCTCTCAATCAGGTTTTCTGGGTTACTGTCGCGCATTTTCGCACTAAACCTTGAATTAAATAATAAAACAGAAAATAAACTGTTAGAACAGGCCTCTACAACGGGGTAACATCTCTTATTAGTTCAAACATCAGGCGCTGGATTAATTGTCTGTAATGTTGCTGCTGTATCTCGCAAAATACTATTACTGCTACTACTACAACTATTACTATTACTACTGCTACGACTAATGATAATAAAAAAATTATAATAAAAATAATAATAATAATAATAATAATAATAATAATAATAATAATAATAATAATAATAATAATAATAATAATAATAATAATAATAATAATTATAATAATAATGATGATAGTATTAATATTAATATATTAATGAAAGTAATGATTATAATGATAA
>JAXCGZ010011456.1:90000-92500 GCA_037179515.1 Halocaridina rubra
TTACAACAACTTCAAGACTAGAAGTTGTTGTTATTGTATCATATCGGCCTAGTATCTGATGGGGATGTATATTTTACCAATGGCATCAGTGCTTCAAATAAGCCTTGTTTAGGCCGAGTATGCATAGGAAGTGCTTTTTGTTTGGATAGAAAAGGTCTCTTCCTCTAGGGGTGATTTCAAGGATATCGTAAGCATTGCTTTGCAAGTTTCTGCAAAATATACAGACTTCTTGGTTTCAATGTTATATTCTAACGTTTCCAGAGCTATGAATTTTTGAAAATTCTGTTAAGTAGGTTATAATCAAGGAATATAAAGATATAATTAGCCAATTTATGATTCAAAATCTTGCAAAATGCAGTCAGTTGTTGTGGCTGGAAATAGAACTGTCAGATATTATTCATTACAGTAGGTGAATGTCTACTGTGTAACTTTTCCTATTCTACGGCCCTTGGAATCTATAAAATGTCCACCAAGTGTCCTTGCTTGTGAGGTGCTCTTCCGGTGGGTGACACTTGGTAACCTATGCCAGCTATCAGTGGACTTGAAAGTAATATTCTTGCAAGTTGACTTCCGTGCAGTCACAGGGCATTTCGAGTATGCTCTGGCTATTCATGGTGTGGTGTTCCCTTTTGTCGTGAGGAGCCAACCTATACCGAAAGTTTCTACAGCAATTGACTCTTCCAAATTGTCCTTAGCAGACCTCCTTAGGATGTATTGCTTACAGATAATCATCTTGAATCAGCTGTTGTTGGTCGACTGTCTAGGCAGTGACGAGAAAGACGTGGTAGTTTAGGCACGGAGGAATAGTGTGGTGCTGCAGAGCTTACCTATGAATAAGAAAAAGACATAAAATATATAACTAAATTTACTCTTGGTTATTAATTACAGCTTGCCTGTAAACTTTGAAAGATGTGCCTATGAATTAGAAAGAGGACATGGACTTAGTACATTTACTCTTAGCTAAAGCTTCCAGCTTTTCTGTAAACTTTGAAGCAACTAAACTTTATTAATGACAATATACATCAAGACACATGGTTGTATTACTGTCTCTTTGGCTTTTCAGGCTGTCATAATTCTCTTATTAACTACATCAAGACCATGGATAATATTTGGTTATATATAATTGTAGTACGGTGTAGTTCACTATAATCAATAGAAGGATGACCAGAATCATATTCCTCTTCATTATCTATCACCATGTGATGAGACTGTGCAAAACTAACATTTTATAGTACTTGTGATACAGACTAAGTTGCCTTACCTGAATGTGAGGAATGTGAGAGGTGGCACTTCCAGGATGATTATCTGAAGGAATAGGTCCTGATAATTTACGTCCTGTGCTGGCACTTTGAGGATGCGCCTGCACTTGACTCTGGGTCTGGGCTGATGTGTCTTGTGTTTGTCCACTTGCTGCTTCTGAGTTGTCGTTGTCACTGGTTAAAAGAGGTGAAGTTTGAACATCAGCAAAATGACACTTGGACATCCGCTCCAGTAGGTACTTTTGGAGTATTATATTAATTGCTGGTAAAGTTTCTGCACCATATAGTCAAAGACGTGTGTCTACTTGCTTGGCATGCTATTATATCATTGGACGTGAGCAGAATATAATATTAATTCTTATATCCAGAGCAATGGACTCAATGTATCTGATTTAATCATGCAGTATGACTGCCAGTAACTATAGCTTTTGTTTTCTGATTCACTTGAGGTCAGTAGACCTTCTGTACAAAACTGCTTCATCCATCTGCACTATGACAACCCACTACCGTGACTTTGACATTTGACTCCTTTTCTAACTCAAAATTAAAGCATTATGTTTAGGCTAATTTAGCAAGCTGTAATATCATCTTGGCCCTATGACAGATAATTTTTGTAATCTGGAACTCTGACTACTTTGTCAAATTAGTAAAAATTTGATATTTCTAAACCCTTTTGCGGTTGTCGTCAGCTTGGAACAGTGACAGTGCTCTATTGCTCTGGACTTGAAATTTGACAGTTTCTTAACTGATTAAAAAAAATAAATTGATATCAGTATAGCAAGCTGGAACAGTGTCCTTAATCTGTGAATGTCAGCAGCTGATGTGACCTTGAACTTTGTCTTAACTAAGAAGTGAAATTTGAATATTTAAAATTATAGCAAGCTACTTCGCTGCATCATATTGAAAGTATTATAGCCAGCTACTGCTGTGACCCTGAACTTTGACTTAGCAAAGTCCAAAGTAAATCTTGGTGTATAAAGCTCTTTAACAAAGTGCAGCACAATCTCAAAGTTATGACATTCAGCCGATGTGACCTTGACCTTTGACCTCTTAAGGAAAACCATATATATGCTCTAACAAGGCGCATGATACTTACTCCTGAGATAACGGTGGCGGGAAACAAGCAATGTCTGAATCGCCTCTCATTTCTGTGGGCACCGGGCTGACTGCTGGAGGAGATATAAAGCCCTGGGCATCTCTGTGGATGTCAAACTGATTATTAATTAATTAATATGTTATAC
>JAXCGZ010011456.1:97500-100000 GCA_037179515.1 Halocaridina rubra
CCTGGCAAACCTACAAAAGAGCAAGAAATGACTACCTAAGTAAAAGGAGAGAGGCAGAGAAAGATTATGAGAGGGACATCACCAGGAAGGCGAAAGAAAATCCCAAGCTTTTCCACAGCTTTATCAGAGGAAAACTGAAGGTAAAAGAACAGGTTTTAAGGCTAAAGAGAGCGGATGGAAGCATCACTGAGACGGACGAAGAGATCTGCAAAGAATTGAACAAGGAGTTTCAGTCAGTATTTACAGTAGAAAATACCCCACCCCCTCAGATTGCAGTGATAGAAGCTCAAGGGCCGGTATTAGAGAACATCAACCTTACAGCCACAGAGGTATGCAAAGCGCTGATGGATTTAGATGTTCATAAAGCTACAGGTCCTGATGACATATCCCCTCATGTGCTTAAAAAATGCGCAAACACAATATCAGTGGCACTAAGTATCATATTTAAGGAGTCATTGGAGTCGGGGGAGATTCCAAGATGCTGGAAACAAGCAAATGTGATACCTATCTTCAAAAAGGGAAGGAGGGATACGGCTCTGAACTATAGACCAGTTTCCTTGACCAGCATAGTTTGCAAAGTTATGGAGAAACTACTAAGGAAACATATCTCTCTTCACTTGGAATCCTTCAACTTTTTGTCAGTGAGGCAACATGGCTTCAGAGAAGGAAGATCAACAGTAACAAACTTATTAGAATTTTATGATGAGGTAAGCCAAATCTTACAGGAAAGAGAGGGCTGGGCAGATTGCATATTCCTAGACTTCCAGAAAGCGTTTGACACTGTTCCACATGGGAGACTTATTAGGAAGCTGCAATCAATGGCTAGAATAGGTGGAAATGTCTTGGAATGGATAAAAACTTACTTAGAAGGAAGGGAACAGAGGGTTAGAGTAAGACACTCAGTGTCTGAATGGAGAAGAGTTAGTAGTGGAGTTCCACAGGGTTCAGTTTTAGGGCCACTTTTGTTCCTTGTATATGTAAATGACCTACCAGAGTCTGTAAATTCATTCATGAATATGTTTGCAGATGATGCAAAGATTGTGAAGAAAGTAAAAAACGAGAACAATGGTAGAGAACTTCAGGAGGATCTAAATAATCTGCATGAGTGGTCAGAAAAGTGGCTAATGAAATTCAATACCTCAAAATGTAAGGTAATGAGAATGGGTACAAGTGCAAGAAGGCCCAAGCTTGACTACTCGGTGGCTGGAGTACAACTTCAGGAGACAGAAAATGAGAGAGATCTAGGAGTAAACATATTGGCAGATTTGTCTCCAGAAATACATATAAATGGCGTAGTAAGGGCAGCATATGCATTCTTATCAAATGTAAGGGTAGCCTTCAGGCACATGGACAAGGAAATGTTCAGAAATATTTATGTAACCTATGTGAGGCCAAAACTCGAATATGCAGCCCCCTTTTGGAATCCGCACTTGAAAAAGCACATAGCTAAGCTTGAAAAAGTTCAAAGACATGCCACGAAACTGGTGCCAGAAATACGCAATCTCGGTTATGATGAGAGGCTGAGGGAATTAGACTTGCCATCACTCGAAGCTAGAAGAGTAAGGGGGGATATGGTGACAGTCTTTAAATTCCTTCATGGTTATGGTAGAGTGGATAGGGATCGATATTTCGATATGGCTGGCTCTAGAACTAGAGGTCATAGTTTGAAGCTTCGGAAGAAAACTTGTTTGCAGGATGTAAGGAAATACTTTTTCAGTGTAAGAGTAGTTGATAATTGGAATTCGCTAAGCGAGGAGGTAGTTAATGCTACCTCAATCCATAGTTTTAAGGACAGGTATGATAAGTATCACTAAGTCTAAAAATGGAACCGATCAGGAGACGGGAAGATACGAGCTTTGGGCTCTTTCCCGTAAACAAAATTAGGTAATCACAATTAGGTAATCACACACACACACTCACACAAGCTTTGGGCTCTTTCCCGTAAACACAATTAGGTAATCACAATTAGGTAATCACACATATATATATATATATATATATATATATATATATATATATATATATATATATATATATATATAATGTTTGCTTGTGTGTGTGTTTGTGGAGAGAGAGAGAGAGAGAGAGAGAGAGAGAGAGAGAGAGAGAGAGAGAGAGAGAGAGAGAGAGAGAGAGAGAGAGAGAGAGAGCACGTGTATGTACCGAGCTCAATACCACATACATACTTAAAAGTTTGCGACATTTGAGTTTCATTAAATTCAAGTAAGCAACTGACTCCACATAAGTCACACTATGTCTCTTGTTCAAACATTTTAAAGTCTTTTATTATAATTACTAATTATTATTATTATTATTATTGTTATTATTATTATTATTATTATTATTATTATTATTATTATTATTATTATTATTATTATTATTATTATTATAATAATAATAATTATTATTATTATTATTGTTATTATTATTATTATTATTATTATTATTATTAATATTATTATTATTATTATTATTATTATTATTATTATTATTATTATTA
>JAXCGZ010011456.1:102500-105000 GCA_037179515.1 Halocaridina rubra
GAGGTGAAAAGTTTTTACATGAATAGTAGAACATGCGTGAGAGTTGGAAATGATACAAGTGATTGGTTTGAGATGAATGTTGGGCTACGTCAAGGTTGTGTAATGTTGCCATGGTTGTTTAATGTGTATATGGATGGAGTGGTAAGGGAAGTAAATGAAAGAGTATTAGACAGAGGCTTGGAACTAGTTGATGAGGAGGGAAGGTTGTGGAAATTGAGTCAGTTGCTATTTGCAGATGATACTGTACTGGTAGCTGATACTGAAAATGAATTGAATCATTTGGTGACTGAGTTTATTAGTGTGTGTGAAAGAAGGAATTTGTGCGTGAATATTGGTAAAAGTAAAGTCATGAGATGCACCAGGAGTGTTAATGTTGGCTGATTGAATGTAGGAGTGAATGGGGAGTTGCTTGAAGAAGTTGAGAGTTTTATGTATCTGGGGTCACATGTATCAAGGAGTGGACAAGTGGATGTAGAGGTAAATCACAGAGTGATGGAAGCTAGTAAATGTCTAGGTGGGTTGAAAAGTGTAATGAGAAATAGGTATTTGGGAATGAATGCAAAGAGAAGGATATATGAAGGTGTGATTGTGCCTACAGCATTGTATGGAGCAGAGACTTGGAATGCAAGAGAGGATGAAAGAAACAAGTTGAATGTAAAGGAGATGAGGTGTTTGAGAGGTATGATTGGTGTATCTAGAATAGATAGAGTAAGAAATGAGGATGTCAGGCTGAGAACGGGTGTTGGAATGAAACTGTTGGATAGGGTAGATCAGAAAGTGTTGAGATGGTTTGGACACATGGAAAGGATGAGTAATGAACGATTAGTGAAGAGAGTGTGGAGCGCAGAAGTGATTGGAGTTAGGTTAAGAGGGAGACCTAGAATGAGATGGATGGATGGCGTGAAAAGAGCTCTGAATGCACGTAGAATGTCAGCGGAACAGGGAAAAGTGCGTGCAAGAGATAGGAATGAGTGGAGGAAGATTGTGCATATATGACGCGGCCCAAAGGGATTGCTCGCACCTGCTAGCTCAGTGAACTGTGGTGGACGGATGTGAGGGGAGTTGCCATTTGATGAAGCGGTGGGGGTAAACCAGCTGCGGCTGTCGGGTCTCATCGTAGAATACCCTTGCCCACCTACCTTGTAGGTGACCCAAGCAGGGTGGAAGGGGGAGAGACGTGGCAACCCTCTATCCCCAAGGAGCTGAGAGGAGTGGTTGAGGTGTGTATGTGGATCGTGGTGAATGTGCGTTTCTTGGCTCGGCCACCCCCCTTACAAGGGGGAATGAGGTTTATGTCTATGTAGGTATGTATGTATATATTACATGGCGATATGGTTTGAAATTCGATTATTGTAAGCTTTTGCCTACATTAACTCATCTTCAGAAGCTACAGAAATATCACGTAACAAAAGAAAAATCATAAGAATGTTTGTACAATATTATTGTCATCTTTACCCGCTTTGTCTCACAATGAGTCCCCATTCGAATGGGGGGTAGACACAGACTTGTTGGAGCTGGGGATTAGGACTAGATTTCCTTCCCAAAGTTACGCGGCATGATCTAGCTCCAACTTGCATTTGTCATGCTCGTTACTTTCCGACTTGCGCTTTCTACCACTGAACTACCACGTCCCACCCAGTGTATTGTAATATTGTTCATTTAAATAATCATTTTGGTTTGGTTTTAGATCTTCCATTATTCATGTCAAAATAAAGTGAAAATTCAAGAAGCTTGTTTTAACAGTATTAATAAGCATTTGTGTGTGTGTGTGTGTGTGTGTGTGTGTGTGTGTGTGCGCGCGCGCGTGTGTGTGTGTGTGTGTGTGTGTGTGTGTGTGTGTGTGTGTGTGTGTGTGTATGTGTGTGTGTGTGTGTGTGTGTGTGTCAAATGAAGAAACTGTAGCACAAAACGACCATCATAGGAAGCAATGTATAATAGATAATAATAAAGGGGGGTCATGGGGGTGGTGACCCCTATAAGGACTGGAAAATGTGACCGCTGGAAAATATTAGGTTAGGATAGGATAGGTTAGGTTAGATTAGTATAAATCCATTAAATGAGACTGAGTGAAATGATTGGATATCCTCACTAATGTATCATCCACTCTCAAAAAGTCAAGGCATAATGTGGATTCTGGTGGAAAACTCCAAACAAAACACTAGACTGGGATATGCTTTGACTAGGCCAAGACTTTTACAATGGAGATACCGACATATGTATATAGACTGATATAGAGACACTCTTCCCATCTTCGCAATTTTTTCCTTCTCTCTTCGAATTATCCCTTTTTATCTTTTTTCAGCGATACTGCAATTTATATCCACATTGTAAACAGCGATTTCATAATGAGAACAGCTCTATATATATCCATTAGAAAAAGCTATAATAGGAATAACTTTAAATGATAATAAGCGTTTGGATTCTATTAGAGAAAAAGAGGTATTTTGTAAGAAAAACATCTCCCACAGCAGTAATAGGCTATTTGTTTATCAGATCAGTC
>JAXCGZ010011456.1:110000-117500 GCA_037179515.1 Halocaridina rubra
AATAATAATAATAATAATAATAATAATAATAATAATAATAATAATAATAATAATAATAAAAATAATAATAATAATGCTAATAATAATAATAATAATAATAATAATAATAATAATAATATTAATAATGATAATAATAATAATAATAATAATAATAATAATAATAATAATAATAAAAATAATAATAATAATAATAATAATAATAATAATAATAATAATAATAATAATAATAATAATAATAATGATAATTATAAAATTATTATTATTGTTATTATTATCATTATTATTATTATTATTATTATTATTATTATTATTATTATTATTATTATTATTATTATTATTATTATTATTATTATTATCAGTACTAGTAGTAGTAGCAGTAGTAGTAGTAGTAGTAGTAGTAGTAGTAGTAGTAGTAGTAGTAGTAGTAGTAGTAGTAGTAGTAGTAGTAGTAGTAGTAGTTTTATGAGTGTGACACCGAGAGAGGTAAAAAAAAAGTGCCCTCATCAATAAAGGCCCCGGCACAAAGAAAACATTAAGACGAAGGAAAAGAAATAGGTCATGGACGAGGCAGAGATGAGGATATGATACAAAAAGGAAAAGAACAGACTAAAAGAATAGTCAAAGTGCTGAGGACTTAGAGATATGGCAGGATTAAGCTCTGAGATGCCGAGAGATCTTCTCTTTAAAGGAAGATAGGTTTTAAAAATTGGGAATAACTGAAGGAGGAAGAGAGTTCCAGAGTCTGAAGGTAACTGGGAAGAAGCAGTCGCTACATTGACCAATCCGCGAGCTACAAATCTCCACACAGCACCTGTGAGACGAGGCCGCTTGGGAAGCGCTATGCGGCCTTGACAGTGGAGGAAGGATGCAACTCGCCAACTCATCAGAGCAGCGATGGAAGTAGTAGCGATAGAAAAGAGAGAGGAATGATACCTACGGCGAAGAGAAAGAAACTCTCCAAATTAATGTAAGAAAAGGATCATTAATGAGTCTGACTGGCTTAGATTCAACCCTATCAAGGAAAGAAGCATAAGGAGATGTGCGAGCAGTATTCTAAGCATGGACGGATAAGACCTTTATAGATTTTAAGTAACTGTAAAGAGTTAAAGCAATGTAGAAAACGAAACAGAACCCCCAATTTTTCGGATGCAGATTTAGAAATTTGGATTATGTGATTCCTCCAAGACAAGTTAGAAGCTATATGGAGTCCTAATATGTTGCTAGAATTAAGAGAGTAAATTTTGTTAGTTTCGAAGACAATAGGGCTATCAGGAGACGAAGAAAATAAAAAGATAGCCAGAAACTGTGTCTTGGAGGCATTAAATTTGATTAGATTTTGGGTGTCCCACTCAGATACCCTCTGCAACTCGGAGTTGAGAGTAGAAGTAAGAGCGATACGAGACTGATTACGAGCAGCAGATGATGATTGTGATGAAAAGACAGAGGAAAAATGAAGGGTAGAATCGTCGGTAAAGGAATGAAGAAGAGAGGAAGATGGGGACTGAAAAAGGTAATTGATGAAAAGAAGGAACAGAGCAGATGAAAGAACAGAGCACCGTGGAGCACCACTGATAACAGGGAATGGGCTAGATATTACACCATCAACAACCACAGATATAAACCGGTCAGAAAGAAAACTGGAAATGAGAGAACAGAGAAAAGAGGTAAAGCCATAGGCAGAGAGTTTGCCAACATAGTCTTGTGCCAGACTCTGTCAAAAGCCTTAGAGATATCGAGGGCGACGACAAAGGATTCTCATAGTTCCCCAAAGAAGATGACCATACATGAGGAAGATAGGACAGGTCATCAGTAGATCTAGCCTTGCGGAAATCGCACTGGTGATCAGAGATAAGTTGTTGTAGTAGTAGTAGTAGTAGTAGTAGTAGTAGTAGTAGTAGTAGTAGTAGTAGTAGTAGTAGTAGTAATGTTATTATTCTCTCTAAAATGGATGTGTATAGTTTTTGCTAACGTTAGTAACCCCTATATTGTACTGTCATATGTAAGTAGACTCAAATTCTCCGCCTACTTACACTTTTAAAATATTTCATATATATATATATATATATATATATATATATATATATATATATATATATATATATATATATATATATATACATATATATATATATATATATATATATATATATATATATATATATATATATATATATATATATATAATATCCTCTCTTTCTCTCTCTCTAAAACAAACTTATTCATTGTTTTATTCATATGTAAGTAATTCTTTTATATTGTCTTCATGCCGAAGTAACCACATCTATTTCAGTTGCTTACAAATATAATTTGCGTTATTCATATGTAAGTAACGCCATGTATTCATCTCTCCGTATGCATACACAGTTTTATTACGTAAGTAATTCATATGTAAGTAACCCCACGTACTTCATCTGCTTATTCATATGTAAGTAATTCTACTTATACCCTGTGATAAGAAACAGATCTTCATGTATATTTATACATCATTTTATTCATAATTAATTATCCTTTGGTATTCCAACTCCATAGAAAAGACTTATACATTATTTTAAGTATTCCTAAATGACCCTCGATTCCCGTTTCGGAATAGCTTGGAGCTATATTTATCTGTTGACATTTAGAAAGAATTCCCGTCTACATCTTTTTTTTATTTTATTTTCTCTTGTGTCTTTTTTAACTGGTCTATTTATTGTCACACTCGGATTTCAACCTGGGGTCTGATGAGGTCTTTGGGAATGCGAAGCTATTCCTAATATTGGAATACAGCAGTAGCTGATTCCAAGAGAGCGTTTCGAAGTAGGTTTATGAGTATATATTATAAAAATGAAAAAAAAAAAATATTTATGATATGTTCTTTTAATGTCAGTTAGAGTGAAGATACTATTTTAGTTTTGATATTATTATTATCATTATTATTATTATTATTATTATTATTATTATTATTATTATTATTATTATTATTATTATTATTATTATTATTATTATTATTATTATTAGTAGTAGTAGTAGTAGTAGTAGTAGTAGTAGTAGTAGTAGTAGTAGTAGTAGTAGTAGTAGTAGTAGTAGTAGTATTGTTGTTGTTATTATTATTATTATCATTATAACTATTATTGTTATTATTATTATTATTATTATTATTATTATTATTATTATTATTATTATTATTATTATTATTATTATTATTATTATAATTATTATTATTATTGACATTTTATGTATTTACTTATGCTATTACATTCCTTTTGGCATATTGTCTATCTTTTTTCATACTTTGTTTAAGATAACTATATCTTCTATTTCAGATATATATCTGCTTCATAAATGACTAATATTGTTCCTGCTATAGTAATGGATCTTTATATCTGCTTGTTGGACTTCCTTGTGATGTAGTTTTGTATATCTGCTTAATGTATTGATTACTTCTGCTGAATATATTATTCTTCTCCTTTTTCACATAGTTTCTCATTCCTGCTCATTTTATTGTTAGCCTTCTTCTGGTGATATAAACTCTCCTGCTTTTCCTTATGCTTATTTGGTTTCTCATTCCTGCTCATTTTAATCACCTGCTTGGATAGTTTCTCATTCCTGCTCATTGTATGAATAGCTTTTCTACTTGTACTAAAATCTCTCTCCTCTTTTTTTAGCTCCTGTTTCTATATTTCCTTATTCCTGCTCATTGTATTAATAATTTCTATTGAATATAGAATCCTATTCCTGCTTCCTTCTGCTACTATAATTTTATATTCCTGATCATTTGTTATAAATCTACTTGTACTAAAATCTCTCTCCTCTTTTTTTAGCTCCTGTTTCTATATTTCCTTATTCCTGCTCATTGTATTAATAATTTCTATTGAATATAGAATCCTATTCCTGCTTCCTTCTGCTACTATAATTTTATATTCCTGATCATTTGTTATAAATCTCTGCTGATCATATCCTCCTACTCCTGCTTTTTTCATCTCCTGCTTGTATAGTTTTATATTCCTGCACTACTGCTTTTTTTATATCTTTCGAGACCTAGTATTTGTAATTGATTTTAAATGTGTATTGATGATTTATGTTTTAACAGAGATCTTTTTTTTTTTACGTTTTTAGTGTTTATTAGTAACCATTTTGAGGGTGGACACATAGATGGGAGCTGGGGAATTAAGACTGTATGCCTTTCCAAACGCCCCGCCGTTGGCTCTGTTAGAGGACTGATCACATCCCAAGTCGAGTATTCTACCATAGTATCGCACGAAATAAAAAAAAATTGAGCCATGCTTACTCAAAAGTAATAAAAAGAAAAATGTTTTATTTCTGAGGTTAAAGCAAAAGTGGACTTACATTCTCACAAATAAATATGAACCTGTGCTGTACTTACTGAAGCAACATCTAAGTCATCTTCAACATCTAGTATTGGAAGACTATTTGTATCTATTTTATTTTCTAGACTAATCATGTCGGATATAACATTAGATTGTACAAAAAGTTGTCCCTCTGGCGTCCATGGTGGGGCCTTTGACACCTCCTTTGGAGAATTGGGTACTGCTTCCTTAACTTCCAAAACATCATTTTGCATTGAAACTGTAACTGTTTCATAATGAGAAAAGCCAGAATGTAGTCTTAGAGGAACTTTTAACTCATCCTTATTCTCTCCAGAAGGACTGAAGGGGAACTCTTCGAAGTCTTCGAGATCTATTAAAGAAGCACTTCGCACATGAATTGTCACTGCAGATACTGCTGGAGAAGGCTCACTTAGTCTCAGAGGCGCTAATTCATTGTCTTTATCATCTAACGACAAATCACTCTTAACAGAAATGTTCCCTAGGCTAAGAATATTGAAAATGGTGTCGGACTCTTTATACGATCGGTCAAAAACGTTACTCTTCGGCCCTAGGCGTTTCACTCCGCTATTTTCTCGAACTCTTTGGTCTGCCCATTTCGTCCTCTTGGCCGTAGCATCGGCAGAACGCGCGCGCGGGCGGTCAAAAGGGAGTTTGGCCATATGAAATCTCCTTAAGAACGAAGAGTTCTAAAAGCTCCCGAAAGTTGGGAGTATCTAGAGCACTCCGGGAAGTCCCTGGAAGCTCATGGAATCTCCCGGAACTTTCTTCAGCAAGTGACCAATGTGTACTGGAAGCGCCAAAAGCCATGAGATGACACGGGATCTTCTCTCTTCGTGACATATAAACGCGTCATTGGTTAGCATCCAATCAGAACGCCGGAGCTACTCCTGGGAGGGGAGTCGCCTGAATTGTTTATTTGTTATCGAATTAGTCTCTTAATTGGGTGTAAATACAATCATATGTTTATTGTAGTTGTTATTGCGTAACCCTACTCCTGGGAGGAGAGTCGCCTGAATTGTTTAAATTTTATCGAATTAGTCTCTTAATTGGGTGTAAATACAATCATATGTTTATTGTAGTTGTTATTGCGTAACCGGAAAACTGACTTTGCTAATAAAACCAATGCAGTCTTTATATTGTTAAAATCCCTATTTATTATTATTATTATTATTATCATTATTTTTATTATTATTATTATTATTATTATTATTATTATTATTATTATTATTATTATTATTATTATTATTATTATTATTATTATTATTATTATTATTATTATCATTATTATTATTATTATTATTATTATTATTATTATTATTATTATTATTATTATTATTATTATTATTATTATTATTGGCCTTGCTTGTATTATTTTCCCTATCTGTATTAGACATATTAATTTCTATAATCATCGTCTTTATCAGTGTTAGTCTTCCTTCTTCTCTTCTTCATCCTTCTTATCTTCCCCTACTTCCTTCTTCTCTTCTTCATCCTACTTATCTTCCCCTACTGCTCTTCTACTTCCTACTTTTCCTCTTCCCCCTCTTATTGTGTTATTTATTATTCTTATCTACTTTGTAATTCAGAATTCTTTAACTCAGTTGGAGAAAGTTGATATATATGTATGTGCGCTTGAGTGTGTGTGTGTGCGTGCGTGTGTGTATGTGTGTGTGTGTGTGTGTGTGTGTGTGTGCGCGCGCGTGTGTGTGTGTGTGTGTGTACGTACGCGCGTGTGCATTTTCAGTCCATCTGCTATCACGAATATTGTTTCCATACGTTGTTCTTTGCTGTTAAATATTTGATTGTTATTAACATAGGAATATTTCTGCATTCCTAATGCAAATAAATAGATATAATTGTCTTGGAAATAAATACATATCAATGTATGTAGAAATAAACCGTCTTGAAATATATTCAAGATATCTGGGCCCTTGAAAAATTTGTCAAGGTCTATCAGTGTTAAGCTTGACCAAAGTTCTTCAGATTTTTAGGCAGGTTGATGTTTTAAGTCTTCCATATTTTGAAAAATCTTATCTTTAACTCTTAGACTGATTATCCAGGACCTTGTTTTCTGCAGGAGCCACTTTAAAAAGAACTGTCACCTTCCAGTGGGACCAGTTTTTCTAGGAGTTTTTGGCGAGATTGTACCTCCTACTAACACTTCTACTGACCGTAAGACTCCATTATAATCAGGAAAAAAAAGTTGTAATTCTGCCCTATGTCAAATACTCTCTGAAAGCATCAGATGCTACTAGAACAGTAGTAGGTTGACCCATGTCATCAGCCACCCATTGCGATACTACAGCTGAAGGTCTTTTAGACTTAAATAGGAATGTCCTGGACAGCTCGATGTCAAATCTTCTTTCAGTTTCAGATCCTTTTGTTATACATTCATCCACATAGAATATTCTTGGATATTCATTACACATCTCTTATCATCCCTTCACATTTGACAAGTCACAACACTCCTCATCTCTGTTTCTCTTTGCTTTATGTTTCTACGTCCACAGGCCTTGAGGAGGGAAATATTCCTCGCCCGTCCTTGTGTCACACCCATACAAAACTTTTTGATGAAACTTTATCATTAACTCAGGTATACGTGAAAGCACACACACACACACACACACACACACACACACACACACACACACACACACACACACACACACACACACACACACACACACACACACACACACACACACACAAACACACACACATACACAAACACACACACACAAGTGCAAGAAGGCCCAAGCTTGACTACTCATTGGCAGGAGTAGGACTTCAAGAGACAGAAAAGGAGAGAGATCTAGGAATAAACATACTGGCCGATTTGTCTCCAGAAATGCATATAAATGGCATAGTGAGGGCAACATATGCTTTCTTAGCAAATATAAGAGTACCATTCAGGCACATGGTCAAGGAAATGTTCAGAAATATTGATGTAACCTATGTGAGGCAAAGGCTTGAATATGCACCCCCCATTTTGAATCCGCACTTGAAAAATCAAGCAGTTAAGCTGAAAAAAAGCTCAGAGACATGCAACGAAGCTGGTGCCAGAAATACGCAGTCTCAGTTAGAGAGGCTGAGAGAATTAGACTTACCATCACTCGAAGCTTGAAGAATGAGGGGGGATATGGGAACGGTTTTTAAATTCCTTCATGGTCAT
>JAXCGZ010011456.1:122500-125000 GCA_037179515.1 Halocaridina rubra
TCTAGGGCCTCAGTACTTCTACTATTCTTTCAGTCTTTCCTTTTCCTTGTCCATAAGCTTTTTCTTTTCATTCGTCCTAATGTTTTCTCGTGCCAGAGCTCTTATTGATGAGAGCAGGTTTTTTGCCTGTCCCTCTGTCACACTCATAATAAGTTATATTATTATTATTATTATTATTATTATTATTATTATTATTATTATTATTATTATTATTATTATATTATTATTATTATTATTAAAATTATTATTATTATTATTATATTATTATTTATTATTATTATTATTATTATTATTATTATTATTATTATTATTATTACTGAATGAACCCAGCCACTGGGTTAAGCAGGCCAGCTTAGCTCAGTGCCGGTTCCAAGCCCTTATAAATGGGGAGGGTTTCCAGGATAGTCCTAGCAAGACACTGGAAGAAAACCTCTTTGCTCAAGCAACGCATGGCTGGCCAAACATAGTCAGCCGACTGACAGACAGAGAACTATCTACTCAGGTGTATGGTGAGAAAAAAAAAATTACTGAATGGAGTGGGGTGCTGGCAGAATGAGTTGGACCTCTGCTTCCTCTCCTTATTTAACGGTTGTGGCCACCCTACTGGTTCCAGAGGGATATAGCATCATGTTAAGCAATTTTTATTATCATTAATTAACTTTTATCTTAAAAAAATAAATAGTTTTTATTTCCAGAGACCATTTTGTAGCGTTGACTATTTTTTTATTTTTATCTTTTGGTATCTGAGAACGAGAAGTCAGATACAGTGTTGCAAACGCCCATGCTTCTGTGTTACGCTAGGAGTCGCTACACTGCTCTTTATTCGCTAGATTTGGCGGTTTTTATGGTGGTGCGCGATATTTAAAACTATTCAGTCCAGATATTTAATTATTTATTACTTCATTTATTTATTTATATATTTTAGGTAATTATAGCCATTTTAGTTCATTTATCAATTTATTATCTTTTTAATATACTTATTTTGTATATTTATCTATTGTTTCTTTTTATATTAGTATGTTTTAGCATGAATTTAAAGATTATTGTGAATATATTCTATAATTTTGCAAAATCAATTGAATATATATATATATATAGTATAGTATATATATATATATATATATATATATATATATATATATATATATATATATATTATATATATATATATATATATATATATATATATATATATATATATATATATATATATATATATATATATATATATATATATATATATATATATATATATATATATATATATATATATATATATATATATATATATATATATATATATCAGAAAAATATATTTCTCATTTGTGCAAATATATGACATGAATATGAATGGAGATTTACGGTCTCCATTAAATTTGTATCACCCTAGAGGTTCATAGTTTACCTACCTGCTCAAATTAATAATACTAATAATAATAATAATAATAATAATAATAATAATAATAATAATAATAATAATAATAATAATAATAATAATAATAATATTAATAATAATAGTAATTATAATATAATGATGATGATGATGATAATGACATTAATAATGATTTCCATAACGTCGTAACGCCTGCTAGCTTAGATGGGTCAGTAACGATACCAATAATAATAATAATAATAATAATAATAATAATAATAATAATAATAATAATATTAATAATAATAATAATAATAATGATAATAATAATAATAATGATTAGAAGAAGAAGAAGAAGAAGAAGAAGAAGAAGAATGACAGTAATAATAATAATAAAATATATTATTATTATTATTATTATAATAATAATAATAATAATAATAATAATAATAATAATAATAATAATAATAATAATAATAATAATAATAATAATAAGATGTTCATTTTGGTGTATATTTGAAAATCAATAAAATATAAAAGAAGACAAAAAATAGTCAGCTACAAAAGTAAAAGTAATACTTCCAAAATGTCAGATTTTGGACACCCAATGAGAAGGTGTCAATTGTATCACGTGATCGCTCTCAGCCAATAGGAGGAGGCGTAGATATATATAAATATTTGATAAATAACATTTATGGCGTCTGTTCACCTGCTTTGCTGTGACGTTGTACGTGACATTTAGGTCAACTGTCCATCTATCTCTCTGTCTATCTATCAATTTTCTATTTTCTTTCTGTCTATGATACTACTACTACTACTACTACTACTACTACTACTACTACTACTACTAATAATAATAATGATAATAATAATAATAATAATAATAATAATAACAATAATAATAATAATAATAATAATAATAATAATAATAATAATAATAATAATAATAATAATAAGAAGAAGAAGAAGAAGAAGAAGAAGAAGAAGAAGAAGAAGAAGAAGAAGAAGAAGAAGAAGAAGAAGAAGAAGAAGAAGAAGAACAACAACAACAACAACAACAACAACAACAACAACAACAACAACAACAACAACATCTATCTACTACTACTACTACTACTACTACTATAT
>JAXCGZ010011457.1:12500-20000 GCA_037179515.1 Halocaridina rubra
AATTACAGACTGTTAAGGTTCAATACTTTTATCAATCATATATAGTAATTGCCAGCTCAAATAGTAAAATTTGTGCAAAATTGAAAAGGCAAGTCACGGTACTCGAAGGACAAATAGTTAAATCTGTCTACTCTTATCCTTGGCCAATTGATTCCTAATTAGTGCACCAAGAGAAACTGTAATTCAGTGGTAGGACCTTTTGCACCACCATGTTTGTTACGAGCACCATCCATGTTAGTTACGAGAATCAGCATCTGATCTGTTGCTCTGCACCCAATTTTCATTTGCAATATGCAATGAAATGAGCACGTATTCCGTGGTATTAGGTCATTGAGAGCATTTAAGAGGATCTTTAGCTTTTGCTGCTTGTTTAGAGTAATTTTTTGTTATCAAGTAAAATTTCCTACTTATTTTAATATTTAGTCACATTTAAGTATTATTACCCGATATTACTACAAAAAGAAAATATGGTTTTGATATATACGTTTTCTTGTCGATAAATTAAGTTTAGGAGCTTCGGAAATTTTGAAGTTTTTTAAATTTTGCATAGATAAGTAGATATAGTTTATCGATGGTTTCAGTGTATTGCCATGCAAGGAATGTTATATGATATAAAAAGATTCCATTTAAATACTTTGAACTATTTCTATACTTACATAGTTAAAAAGAAAGTTTATTTTTTTTGTGCACATTTACCAGCTTCAGATATTATTTGTCCAAAACTCAGTTTTAATATGAAGCATTAACTATTTTCTATTTTAAATGGTGAGCAATTCAATTACCATTTATACATATTTAACACGTGAGTTTCTCTAGACCAGTATCCAATCCTACAGCACATTAAACAAAATATCATGTTATGGTGGGGCTCCCCAAGTGGGACTTTATTTTGGAACTTTTAAATCTTATTGGTGGAGGCATGAGCGCTAGCCATGCCCACCTTCTCTTTGATATGTGTTTTTGAACGACCCATGGTTTTAAATGGGTCAAGAACTTTGTTTGGGCAGGCCGAGTATAGTCAGACACTTTTCTGAGAGCATTAACGTTATGGGGACGGGGGCATTAAGTCCTAGAGGAACTATGTAGCTTCCCAATAAACTGAGTGTCAATCGTCATCGTTTATCTTTCACCTGCACAACCGAGTTTGAGGAACGGCATAGTTATATGCGACAATGGTATCCATCGAAGGGATCAAACGCCATACCTAAGCTACCAAGAATAAGACAGATGAAAAAAGGAATTATTTATACATAGACTCCGACTCTGAAGCCAATATCAAGTGTGACGCTGCCACAAAGAGAGAAGCGACTCGAGACGAAGATAAGGGGATGAAGGAAGGACAGTGACTTATATCTCAACCCCATCCCCCTATAGCAAAGGTGCCCCGCAATGAAGATTGTCCTATAATTAGTGGCCTACAGATCACGAACACGGATGCCAAATCAAGTGTTCTAGCACCCCATGTTTAAAGGGGGAGTTTTCACATGGCTTTCCATGTTGTTGAGAATAGGCCTGTGTTTCCATAGGAAAACCTGCATCTCTGTAGCAGCCACCTGTTATGGGGTGTTTCATCAAGTGGGAGTTTCTTTTGGAACTTTTGAATCTAATTAGTGGAGGCATGAGCGCAAGTTATGCCAGCCTCCTCTTTGTTGTGTGTATTTGAATTACCCGAGGTTTTAAATGGGTCAAGCACTTTGTTTAGGCAGGAAGAGTACAGTCAGACACTTTTCTGAGAGCATTAAAGTTAAGGGGACAGAGGCATTAAGACCTAGAAGAACTATGTAGCTTCCAAAAAACTAGGTGTTAATTGTCATCTCTTATCTTTCACCTGCAAAGCCGAGTTTGAGGAACGTCATAGTAATATATGACACTGGTGTCTAGCTAAGAAACTGAACTCCACGTCTACGCTACCAAGAATAAAAAAGATGGTAAAAAGGAATTATTGATACATACACTCTGACGCTGAAGCCGATGCCAAGTGTGACGCCACCCCAAGCAGAAAAGAGACTCGAGATGAAGATAAGAGGATGAAGAAAACACAGTGACTTATACCTCAACCCCGTCCCCCTATAGGAAAGGCACCCCATATTAAAGATTGTCCTGTATGAAGATACATCTAGATCACGCACAAGGGTGTCAAGGCAAGTGTTCTGACACCCCATGTACAAACATAGAGCTTTCATGTGGCTTTCTATGCTGCTGATAATAGGTCTACGTTTCCGCTGGAAAACCTGCATCATTGTAACAGCCACCCACACCACATGTTCTGGGGTGTTTCCTCAAGTGGAAGATTCTATGGAAACTTTTGAATCTTATTGGTGGAGTCATGAGCGCAAGCCATGCCTGCCTCTTCTTTGTTATGTGGTTTTGAACTACCCGAGATTTTAAATGGGTCAAGTACTTTGTTTAGGCAGGAAGAGTACAGTCAGACACTTTTCTGAGAGCAATAACATTATGGGGACGGGGGCATTGAGTCCTAGAGGAGCTATGTAGCCTCCCAATGAACTAAATGTTAAGTGTCATCACTTATCTTTCACCTGCAAAACCAAGTTTGAGGAATGGCATAGTAGTATACAGCACTGGTGTCCAATGAAGGGCGGTGCTGGTAGTAGTGGGAATAACCCATTACAATCAAGCTCATGTAAATGAGAGACTTCTTCTGAAAACATATATAAACTTACAGCCTATAATTCTTCTGAGCAAAGTACTGTCTAGCATTAATAAGATTAGATTTATCCCAATATGATTTGACCCAAACTCATCGCTATAACAAGTATCCTAAGATACTCTATCCAGACTAGGCTAAGCTACTTTACCTAGCATTTGTGGGTATCCTTAAAAATAAAGTAGTTATTTTCATGATTGAATATACACTAATTGGATATGGTTTCCCTTAACTTTAAATCAATATGACATACATGCACTTAGATATTAACCACAGATAATTTTAATAGTGCTTGGCTGTCATTCAGATGATCTGAGTTTGACTCCCCATAGTGGTTCATTTGGCATGTCTCTACAAGAAGTTTTCAGGAACAAAGAGAAGTTGGTAAAGGTGTCTTATGCATGGTAGGGAGCTCTCATTGCATCTTCGAATATTCATGTAATCTATTAAGTTTGTGAAGGTTGACTAGTCAGGTTTCCAAATATGGGAAATCCAACACTAGCTATGCGAGACTGTGAGCTTCTTTACTTTGTGCATTCAACAATGCAGTGTTGCAATCTAATCTCCACGAGCACAGGCCTTGAAGTAGTTCAGGAAGCTCTTGACTTTCATATTACCCACACCTCCCATGTGATAGATGAGACAGAGAATCCTGTCACATAGTCTCCTATTAAGGTGCATATATGCTTCCTTTATGTGCCCAGCATAATATCAGCATTAAATATTCTCGAGTAAATTGAAAGCTTAAGGGAGAAGTATGTTTATATCGGTACTTACCAGCAACCAAGAAATGCTATTTTATTTCAAACGGAATTTTAAAATCCTTTAGATTGTCAAACTATTGGAGCCGTAAATAAATTAGCTTATAAGGTTAGAGTTTGCCCATCCACATTATCTAATCATACGCGCATCCCCTTTTTGTACTGTCATAATTGCACTGACCTTCTGTTTGAAGTGCCAATATGTACGGCTCTGTTGGTAAAAATTACCCTCTCTACGATTTGTCTTACATTCTATTTGAAAAGCGCATGGAACCCAAAAATAGGGCATCATTCTCGAGATTTACAGTTTCTGAGTATGTGTTTTTAATTATGCCTTATACTCGGAACACTAAGCTTTAAATTAGATATTATTCTGGAGTTAGTGTGAGTCGAATTACTTCTTACTTAATCCTATTCCATGTGTGTAGTCTGTTGTACGTGTTTACTCGGTTTCCATGCCCTCTAACTTTAGGCTGGGTAATGACTGAATATTTATTTTAATTTCTTTTTCATTCTTTCTTTTTTATGTATGCAGTTATGTCTGATCATGTGCACTTGTATTTTAATGTATAGTGTTGGTAAGACTGTTGGTATCATCGATTACATCACATATAAAAAAAAATTACTAGATCAATTTATCTTAGATTTTCATGGGGGAAGGGTGTCTGGTGAATAGGGTAGGTGCACCATTTATGACAGATTAGTTAAGATAAGAAAAGGTTAGTGCACACAGTTTGTGCTCACTTCCCCCAAAGAATCCTGGTTCCCCAAAACTGTTATGGGAGAGAAAGATGGATTATATTTTGGAAAAAGACCATATGCGGTGGAAAAAAGTCTGTAATCATTTCATTCAATTCAAAGATATATAGAGAGAATATTATTCAATTCCTAACATAAATACAATACTTCATATTGAAGAATTTACCAATGGAACAAACTGAATTTCATAAAATTTGGTTAGCTTCACTGACACATCAGGTTTGTTTAGGTTGTACTTTGAAACTGGTGTTTCTTTGTTGGTTAGGAAACTCCAATTTTATCAAAAGATTTGTGTCCAAGACATGCATTGAAATTTGTACATTTAGATATACTATTGACTTATTTAAAAATGAAGTGTTGTTATTTATATTAGACCATATATAATCTTACAGAGATATGTATTCAAGAAACAAGAGCCAAAATCTTTAAAAAAGTAGATACTTTGATCTCAATCTATTCCATTTTCACTCCCCCTCCATCAATTTCTCCTACTCAAGCTTTCCGCCTTTCAGTCATCTTTATTGTTCTATTGCTTGCTCTCCCACTGACAAAGTCTCTTTCTTTACCTCTCATTTTTCTGCCAACAATTTCATAAGCTATTCCAGTGCTCCTGTTCCTCGTTTTTACCCCTTTCTAATCCTATGATCTCCCTTATTCTTTCTTCACACAAAGTCCAAAAGGTTCTTCGATCTCTAAAGACAAAAAAGAATCCAGGCCCAACGGTATCACTTCAAGTTTCCCTAAGAAGTGTGCAAATGAACTGGCTCTTGTGCTTTGCCGTCTTTCGCCTCATTCTCTCAACCAGTAGCTATACTTCATCTTGGAAGCACGCTCTAGTTCTGCCTATTCCTAAGAAGGGTGACAACTATTCCTTTCAACTACCAACCTACCTCTGCAATCGCTAAAATACTCTAAACTTTGCTCACTTGTCACTTCTTGAAATATCTTTAATCTAACTCCCTCATTTTCCAACACCAGTACAGCCTCTGCATGGCAAGATCCACTGTTGACCTCCTCTCCTATCTTACCCATGTATGGTCATATTCTCTAAGGAACGATGGGGAATTTTTTGTCACAGCCCTTGATATCTCTAAGGCTTTTGACAGTGTGGCACAAGGCTCTCATGGCCAAACTCCCTGCTTATGGTTTACTCCTTCTTTCTGTTCCTTGATTTCCATTTTTCTTTCTGACCATTTCATATCTGTGATCGTTGACGGCGAAACTTCTAAGTCACTCCCAGTTACCAGTGTTGTTCCACAGGGCTCTGATTTTTCACTTGCTCTTTTCATACTCTTCATAAGCAATCTTCTCCAATCCCCATCCTCTTCTCTTCTCCAAGACATTGCTGACGATTCTAACCTTCAGTTTTCCTCTGAATTCTCTTCACAACTTTATCTGGTACTCCTAATCGGTCTCATATCACTTTCTTCAACTCTCAACTCCTATTTACAGAGTTTCTGAGTGGGGCACTAAAGATTTAACAAGATCTAATGTCTCCAACACAGTTTCTGGCTATCTCCTTATTATCTTCTCTTCCTGATAGCCTTATTGCTTGCAAAACTAACGAAAGTTACCCTCTTAATTCTTTTAATATATTAAGACTCCAGGTAGCCTCTAACTTGTCGTGGAGGAGTCACATAATCCATACTTCTAAATCTTTATCAATGGAATTGGAGGTTATATTTCGTTTTCATCATTACTTTTCCTCTTTTCAGTTACTTAATATCTATAAAGCTCTTACTTGTCAGTCCCAACTTAGAGTATTGCTTGCACATCTTGGGTGCTGCTTTTTATACTTATATCCTTGATTGTTTTTTTTTTATTCTCCTCCCACGGATGGGTGGAACATGTCATGGAGGACCCATAGGGCGGACGTCAGCCGGCACAGGCCCCAACCCCTCACTGTGGTGTCCAGCCACAGCAGTAACTTACCCAGTAAACAGCTTAAACTCTCTTGCCTGGACGAGGCGTGATCCGTCGGCCTCGCAATGCGAGGCCAGCGCGTTACCAATGTACTAGCCAGGAGGCTTTGATTGGGTTAAATTTAAGGCAATCAGACTCATCAGTGAACCTTCTTTTCTAATATGGATTCTCTTTCTCTTTGCTGTAAGTATGATTTATTTCTCTTTTCAATCATTTCTACTTCCATCAATGCTCTGATGAGTTGGCGAGATAGCATACCTTTCCCGTTGCCGAGGCTGCGTAACAATCGTCAAACGGTCTCATCTCACAGGTAATGTGTGGAGATTTGTAGCTCACTGATGGGTCGGTGCAGCAATTGCTTCTTCCCATCCACCTCCAAACTCTGGAACTCTCTTCCTCCTCGTCCTTCCTAATTCTTATTTAAAAGGCTGATCTATCGTAAACTTAGGGCCTATTCCTGTCATATCTCTAGGTCCTCAATACTTCGACTATTCTTTCAGCCTGTCCTTTAACTGTTTTGTTTTATTCTCCTATTTCTACCTTGTACTTAAACCTATTTGTTTTCGTCATAACTTTTTCTTCGTGTCTGGGCCTGATGAGGGTAACTTTCTTCCCGATCCCGGTGTCACACACAAAAAAAAATATATATATAAACTAAAGCCAACAAGATAGCATTCTTGAATTCATGAAGCTTACTAAAACTACTCGGTAAATGTTTACTCACACCGCCCCAGGTAGGAAAATATAAAATTTATTAATCCTCAGTTAATAAGAGTTGATAATGGAAAAATGTTTCAGTGGCTTTAGATTTTTCAAGGTTTTCTAATTTAATTCCATTCCTTGAGAGTGAAATCTAGACTTCTCCCAACTAATCTAGCATCCTAGAAGTAAAAATATAACGATTACATTGCTAAGATCTTAGCCTGGGTCCGTTTTTGCAATCCTCTGCAAGGATTTACTTGATTTTTATTACCGATAACTATTTTTATACGCAAACGTGATAAATTAACTCACAACATTACTTTAAATATTATTAATCTATTCAAGACGCCAGAATTACCTAAAATCAAAGCTAACATTTATCCTTAAAAAATAATTCCAAAGTTATTTACAACTCCACACTACTTAGGATTACAGTCGCCTCTGCCCATTTATATAAAAGGATGTTCCTTATAGTTCTCAAGAATCGCCAGAAATTCTAGTTATATTCTATTTTAAACTCGGTTACTTGAAGATTGTACATTAACATATTAATTGAGTTGTTAATACCATTATCGTTATGTGACATCAATAAACTTTATTTATGCATGAGATATGTTTTCTTATTATATCAATGTACTTTCGTAATTAAATTCAATTGGGTTCCGACGCATTTTGAAATCACTGCATTTA
>JAXCGZ010011457.1:27500-42500 GCA_037179515.1 Halocaridina rubra
TATATATGTATATATATATATATATATATATATATATATATATATATATATATATATATATATATATATATATATATATATATATATATATATATATATATATATATATATATATATATATATATATATATATATATATATATGTATATATATATATATATATATATATATATATATATATATATATATATATATATATACATATACATATATGAATCATTCTTTACCCCGATCGGGACTCGAACCTAGGACTTATGATTACTAAGTCAAGGCGCAACCACTACACCACAGAAGATTAAAAGGAATCCAACCTTATAGCTTATATCTGCTATACTTAGGAATGAACGCATTCAAAGTATTGCAGATATAAGCTATAAGGTTGGATTCCTTTTAACCTTCTGTGGTGTAGTGGTAGCACCTTGACTCAGTAATTATAAGTGTCCCGGTCGGGGTAAAGAATGATTCATGTTTTCACATATGTAATGTTCTTATCTGGTTATATACATATATATACATATATAAATACATATACACACATATACATATATATATATATATATATATATATATATATATATATATATATATATATATATATATATATATATATATATATATATATTTATATATACATTTATATACATATATATATATATATTTTTTTAAGAGTGTGACATCGGGACAGGCAGAAACTGCCCTCATCAACAAAGGCCCGGGCACGAGATAATACAAGACGAAGGAAAAGAAAAGGTTAAGGGCAAGGCAGAGATGAGGTAATGTCACACAAAGGAAAACGACAGACAGAAAAACAGTCAAAGTAAAGAGGACCCAGAGATATGGAGGACTAGGCTCTGAGATGACGATAGATCTGCTTTTTGAAGGATGAAAGGTCATAAGAATTAGGAAAGACAGAAGGAGGAAGAGAGTTCCAGAGTCTGGAGGTAGATGGGAAGAAGCAGTCGCTGCACCGACCAATCCGCATGCTGCAAATCTCCACACAGTACCTGTGAGATGAGGACGCTTGGCGAGTGTTACGCGGCCTCGGCAGTGGAGGAGGGATGCAACTCGCCAACTCATCAGAGCAGCGATGGAAGTAGTAGCGATAGAAAAGCGAAAGGGAAGATACCTTACGGCGAAGAGAGAGAGAATCCAGGTTAGAAGTAAGAGAAGGATCATTAATGAGTCTGACTGCCTTAGATTGAACCCTATCAAGAAGATAAGTAAAGGAAGAAGCACCCCAGATGTGTGAGCAGTATTCTAAGCAGGGGCAGATAAGACCTTTGTAAATTTTAAGTAACTGCAATGAGGAAAAGTAATAACGAAAACGAAACGAAACCCCCAATTTTTTGGATGAAGATTTAGAAATTTGGATTATGTGATTCCTCCATGACAAGTTAGAGGCTATATGGATTCCTAATATATTGATAGAGTTAAGAGGGTAAATTTCATTAGTTTCGAAGACAATAGGGTTATCAGGAGGAGAAGGAGATAAAGAGATAGCCAGAAACTGTGTCTTGGAGGCATTGAATTTAACTAAATTTTGAGTGCCCCATTCAGATACTCTCTGCAAATCGGAGTTAAGAGTAGAAGAAAGAGTGATACGAGATTGATTACGAGTAACAGATGAAGGTTGTGAAGAAAAGGCAGAGGAAAAGTGAAGGGTAGAATCATCGGCAAAGGCATGAAGAAGAGAGGAAGATGGGGACTGCAGAAGATCATTGATGAAGAGAAGGAAGAGACTAGGTGAAAGAACAGAGCCCTGTGGAACACCACTGGACACAGAGAAAGGGCTAGATGTCGCGCCATCAACAACTACAGATATAGAACGGTCAGTGAGAAAACTGGAAATCAGAGAACAAAAAGAAGGGGTAAAGCCGTAGGCAGGGAGTTTTGCCAACAGAGCCTTGTGCCAGACTCTGTCAAAAACCTTAGAGATATCAAGGGCGACGACAAAGGATTCCCCATAGTTCCTCAGAGAAGATGACCATACATGTGTAAGATAGGATAGGAGATCACCAGTGGATCTTGCCTTGCGGAAGCCGTACTGGTGATCGGTGATAAGTGAGTTAGATTCAAGGCGTTTCAAGAAGTGAGCATTGAGCAAAGTTTTGAAAACTTTAGCAATAGAGGAGGTTAGAGCAATAGGTCGGTAGTTAGAAGGAATAGAGCGGTCACCCTTCTTAGGAACAGGTTGAACTAGAGCATGCTTCCAAGATGAAGGATAGATACTGGTTGACAGAATGAGGCGAAAAAGACGGCAAAGCACGGGAGCCAGTTCATCTGCAAACTCCTTAAGGAACCTTGCAGGGATACCATCGGGACCAGATGCCTTGTTTGTCTTCAGTGAGCGAAGAAATTTATGAACTTTGCGTGAAGAAAGGATAAGGGAGGGCATAGGGTTAGAGAGGGGAAAAGACTGAGGAACAGGTGCGCTGGAATCGTTGATAGAAGAGTTGGCCGAAAAATGAGAGCCAAAGAGAGTGGCTTTGTCAGTGGGAGAGCAAGCTATAGAACCATCAGAATGAATGAGAGGGGGAAAGCTTGAGTTACACAAGTTTTTGGAGAGGTTTTTTTCTAAGGACCAGAAGCATACAACAGGGGCCAGGGGTGGGGATGAGCCATCACTACTTGATCTAGTGTTCACAGATAATGTGTTGGATATTGAAAAAAAAGAGTATGAACCACCAATTGGAAAGAGTGACCACTGTGTGTTGGTGATGGAGTATATCATTGAAGATATTCTTCCTGAGAGTAGAGGCACTGAGGACATGAGGAGGAACTATCCGAAAGAAGATTACATTAAAATGAATGAGCTTTTTGCAGTTCTTGACTGGAGAACCTTATTTTACAACAAATCTGTACAGGAAATGTATGACATCTTTTGTGAGAAATATGGGAAGATAGTACATTGCTGTATACCTGTCACCAAAGTAGGCGTAATTCATGCCAGAGAGAAATGGTTTGATAATGAGTGTAAAAGAGCTAAGGAGTGGAGAGACAAATGCTGGAAAAGGCATAGGACGAGAAAAAACATAAATGCCTGGCAAACCTACAAAAGAGCAAGAAATGACTATCTAAGTAAAAGGAGAGAGGCAGAGAGAGACTATGAGAGGACATCACCAGGAAGGCTAAAGAAAATCCCAAGCTTTTCCACAGCTTTATTGGAGGAAAACTGAAGGTAAATGAACATGTTTTAAGGCTAAAGAGAGTGGATGGAAGCATCACTGAGACGGATGAAGAGATCTGCAAAGAATTGAACAAGGAGTTTCAGTCAGTATTTACAGTAGAAAATACCCCACCCCCTCAGATTGCAGTGATAGAAGCTCAACGGCCGGTATTAGAGAACATCAACCTTTCAGCCACAGAGGTATGCAAAGCGCTGATGGATTTAGATGTTCATAAAGCTACAGGTCCTGATGACATATCCCCTCATGTACTTAAAAAATGCGCAAACACAATATCAATGGCACTAAGTATCATATTTAAGGAGTCACTGGAGTCGGGGAGATTCCAAGATGCTGGAAACAAGCAAATGTGATACCTATCTTCAAAAAGGGAAGGAGGGATATGGCTCTGAACTATAGACCAGTTTCCTTGACCAGCATAGTTTGCAAAGTTATGGAGAAACTACTAAGGAAACATATCTCTCTTCACTTGGAATCCTTCAACTTTTTGTCAGTGAGGCAACATGGCTTCAGAGAAGGTAGATCAACAGTAACAAACTTATTTGAATTTTATGATGAGGTAAGCCAAATCTTACAGGAAAGAGAGGGCTGGGCAGATTGCATATTCCTAGACTTCCAGAAAGCATTTGACACTGTTCCACATGGGAGACTTATTAGGAAGCTGCAATCAATGGCTAGAATAGGTGGAAATGTTTTGGAATGGATAAAAACTTACTTAGAAGGAAGGGAACAGAGGGTTAGAGTAAGACACTCAGTGTCTGAATGGAGAAGAGTTAGTAGTGGAGTTCCACAGGGTTCAGTTTTAAGGCCACTTTTGTTCCTTGTATATGTAAATGACCTACCAGAGTCTGTAAATTCATTCATGAATATGTTTGCAGATGATGCAAAGATTGTGAAGAAAGTAAAAAACGAGAACAATGGTAGAGAACTTCAGGAGGATCTAAATAATCTGCATGAGTGGTCAGAAAAGTGGCTAATGAAATTCAATACTTCAAAATGTAAGGTAATGAGAATGGGTACAAGTGCAAGAAGGCCCAAGCATTGACTACTCGGTGGCTGGAGTACAACTTCAAGAAACAGAAAATGAGAGAGATCTAGGAGTGAACATACTGGCAGATTTGTCTCCAGAAATACATATAAATGGCATAGTAAGGGCAGCATATGCATTCTTATCAAATGTATGGGTAGCCTTCAGGCACATGGACAAGGAAATGTTCAGAAATATTTATGTAACTTATGTGAGGCCAAAACTCGAATATGCAGCCCCTTTTGGAATCCGCACTTGAAAAAGCACATAGCTAAGCTTGAAAAAGTTCAAAGACATGCCACGAAACTGGTGCCAGAAATACGCAATCTCAGTTATGATGAGAGGCTGAGGGAATTAGACTTACCATCACTCGAAGCTAGAAGAGTGAGGGGGGATATGGTGACAGTCTTTAAATTCCTTCATGGTTATGATAGAGTGGATAGGGATCGATATTTTGATATGGCTGGCTCTAGCACTAGAGGTCATAGTTTGAAGCTTCGTAAGAAAACTTCTTTGCAGGATGTAAGAAAATACTTTTTCAGTGTAAGAGTAGTTGATAATTGGAATTGGCTAAGCGAGGAGGTAGTTAATGCTATCTCAATCCATAGTTTTATGGACAGGTATGATAAGTATCACTAAGTCTAAAATGGAACCGATCAGGAGACGGGAAGATACGAGCTTTGGGCTCTTTCCCGTAAACACAATTAGGTAATCACAATTAGGTAATCACACACACACATAAATCATAAGTTTCTCTAACAGGTGCAATCAGTATTTCTCGATTTTTCTCCTTGTGTTTTTGAGTAAACCAAAGTCAAATGTATATAACCTAAACCAAATTGGCCTGAATGGAGATTCTGCAGATTATTACTAGTAAAAAATATATGTTCTTAGTAAGAGAGACTATGGAATTTCTTTGAGAAAAACTTGGAGAGGAGAAAAAGAAGACTTTGTCCTGTTTTGAAGAAAGTTTAGAAGAGTTGACAGAAGTGAAGCCATCACATTACCTAATTGTTTTTTTGTAAATCGGGGAGAGCTCTTATGATGTTATTAAGCTGATCCTGTGGTTCCATATCTTGTTAAATCAATATTCTTCCCATAAATATTAACCTGACATGCAAATTCTTATACGAAATAAATGAATTTATAAATAAATAAGTACAAAAATAAGATCTGTCAACATTGTTAAGTTGTCAATTAGCATAGTTGCCATATTTTTTTCTTTTTATCACGTTCTCTTTCTTTAATTTTTGATTAAATTAAATTGGATCTTAATTCTGATCCTATGATAACATATCTTGATTAAAAATTGAGTAATCTTTTTCTTCTGAAATGATCAGTTTAGCAGTTAAGAAGTAAATATAGCAGAAACAGGTGTTTAAAGCATCAAGTGTTTGTCTCCTTGGTTGAATATTCAAGTTTTCCTTCATGTGGTTTATTTTTTTCTAATTAAAATGTCAAATTCTAAGTTAGGATGTATGTTACTAGAAAAAGAGATGTACTAAGTAACTAAATTAGTACTCATAGGAAGATATAAAAGTTGTGTGTGGAGTTAAATAATAACTTATTTTTCTCTTTCTTTTTACCCTACATTCAATGAATGGCAAAACGTCAAATTGAAACCGTCTCTGACTTTAACCCCCCCTTCCAATGGTCGGGGGAGGGGTGATAGAGGATCCTCAAGGGTTGTAACAGGGGGAGTAGCTGTTAGGAGCCTAAAACAAAAAGTCAGAGACCTTGCGACCATTGTAATAAACCTAGCTGATAATACTCGTAATATGGGTAGATAAATAAAAGAGAATGAAGCATTAAGAGGTAATGTAGAGGGATCTAATAAGGCACTTGGGGAAGAGAGAAAAAATTTGGAAAACAAATAAAGAAGCTGGAAGGGGAAAAGAGTGAACTAGAAACCAGAAATTATAAACAAGAATATAACACCAAAGAGCTGAGTGACAATCTGAATGAATTAAATGTTATTTCACGGCTCTCTTGTGAAAGAGATGAGTGTGCAGACTGGAATGTCCAGATAAAGGAAAATACCGAACAGTTTAGAAAAGACTTTCAGGACCTGAATACAGTACATGAGGCCATGAAAATTTCCATTGCAGATGCAGTGAAGCAAAATGTGGCAGTAAAAGAGGCAGTGAGGGAGATGGTAATGGAAAATATAAAAACGGTTGACAACAAATAAGCAGTAATAGAAAAAAAATTAAGAATGCAATTGAAAGGGCTCATCCAATGATCACCAGGCACTTGATAAAGAGAAGACAGTGATAATCTCAGGCATATGTGAATCCCAGGAGTCACCATGGCCGGGGACACTTGAACGAATAAAGCTAGGAGTTTAGACCTGATAAGGAAACTAGGGATAGTATGTGGTCCAGAGAATATTGTAAGCATTCACCAAATTAGTATATATTCTAAGGAGGGAAAGTCAATATTTATGAAAGTAACCTTTGAGAGAGGAGACACATATAGAGAAATATTTATGAGAAAATACTTTGAGACCTTCAAGATTTCAAAGTAGTGTTCATTAGACCTAACAGAATACAGGAAACGATAAAAAGGTTCAAAAACTTGTTGCAAAAAGTTAGAAGGTTAAATGAGGAAAGAAATGAAGAAGAGGAAAAAAATTATTTCAGAGCACTTCCAGCAAAAGAGGAAATAAAGAAAAAAAATGCTAGAAGATCAAAGAATGCAGGCACATTAAGATTGCTGTACACAAATACTGATGGGGTAGCTGGTAAGGCAGTAGAAGTAAAGGATAAAATTCACAGCAAAAAGACAGATATAGTGGCGGTTATAAAGACTAAGTTAAGTGAGGACATATGTAGTGTCACGGTGTTTCCTAGGAACTTCAAAATATTAATTGTTGAAAGATCTGAGAGGACTGGTGAAGGGATAGCATTGCTCATAAGTGAAAGGTTTCAGGTTGAAGAAATAAACTTTACTATAGAAAGTGAGTTCAAGGAATTTCATCTTGTTCGCATAAATACTGGGTCAGAGAGCATTGTAATATCTGTTGTATATAACCCAGCAAGGAGTCAGCATAGGCTATAAGTTTTTGAGTATAGTCATATAGGTACTATCGAAGTCATGAACACAGTTGTTAACATTGTACGAGAGAGAAAATGTAAGACTTTTATTATGGGAGATTTTAATTATAGAGGGATAGATTGGATAAGCTTAACCCGCTTAATGGGGAGGACTCATTAGGGGCAAGATACCTAGACTGTACAAGGGAATTTCCTACATCAACAGTACTGGAATCAACGAGGGACAGGGGTGGGGATAAGCCATCACTGCTAGATCTATTATTCACAAATAACGTGTTGGATATTGAAAGAACTGAGTATGACCCACCAATTGCAAAAAGTGACCACTGATTATTGTTGATGAAATATATCATCAAAGATGTTTTGCCTGAAAGTAGAGGTGCTGAGAAGGACATGAGGAGGAATTATCAGGAAGGAGATTACATCGCAATAATTGAGCTTTTTCCAGCTACTAACTGGAGGACCACATTTAACAACAAATCTGTACAAGAAATGTAAGAAATCTTTTGTTAGGAATATGAGAAGATAGTAATCTGTTGCATTCCTTCCACCAAGGTAGGAGTTATTCATGCCAGAGAGAAATGGTTCAATAATGAGGTTAAGAGGGCGAAGGAGTCGAGAGAAAAATGCTGAAAAAGGTAAAGAGGGGAAAAAGCATAAATGCCTGGCAGAATTAAAAAAGAGCAAGAAATGATTACCTAAGTAATAGTAGAGAGGCAGAGAGAGATTTTTGAAGGGATATCACTAGGAAGGTTAAAGAATACCCCAAAATTTTCCACAGGTTTATCAGAGGAAAACTGAAGGACAAAGAACAGGTTTTAAAGTTAAAGAGAGTGGATGGAAGTATCACTGAGATGGATGAAGAGATCTACGAATAACTGAACAAGGGGTTTCAGTCAGTGTTTACAGCAGAAAATGCCCCCACCCCCTTAGATTGCAGAGATAGGAGCACATGGGTCAGTATTAGAAAACATCATCTTTTCTCCCACAGAGTTATGTAAAGCGTTGATGAAGTTACGTGCACATAAAGCTACAGGTCCTGATGATATAACACCTGAGGCAATCCCAAGATGATGGAAATAAGCAAACATGGTATCTATTTTCAAAAAGGGAAGGAGGGATACAGCTATAAATGATAGAACTATTTCCTTGACCAGCATAGTTTGCAAAGTTATGAAGAACGGCTAAGAAAACACACCACTCTGCACTTGGAATCCTTCAACTTTTTGTCAGTGAAACAGCATGGCTTTAGAAAAGGCAGATCAACAGAAATAAATTTATTAGTATAATATGATGAAGTAAACTGGATCTTACAAGAAAAAGAGGGCTGGGTGGATTGCATATTCCTAGATTTCATGAAGGCATTTGATATGGTCCCACACCGGAGACTTATTAAGAGGCTGCAAGCAATGGCGAGAATAGGTGGAAATGTCTTGGTATGGATATGAACTTACTTAGAAGGAAGGAAACAGAGGATTAGAGTAAGACAGTATCTGAATGGAGAAGGGCTAGTAGTGGGGTTTCATAGGGTTCAGTTTTAGGACCACTTTTGTTCCTTGTATATGTGAATGACCTACCAGAGTCTGTAAATTCCTTCATGAATATGTTTGCAGATGATGCAAAGAGTATGAAGAAAGTGAAAGACGAGAACGATAGTAGAGAACTTCAGGAAGACCTAAATAGTTTGCATGAGTGGCAAGAAAGTGACTAATGAAATTCACTACTTCAAAATGTAAAGTAATGAGAATTGGTACAAGTCGAGAAGGTACAAGCTTGGATACTCAATAGCAGGAGCAGAACTTCAAGGACGAAGAATGAAAGAGATCTGAGTAAACATACTGGCAAATCTTTCTCCAGAATATGCAAATAAATGGCATAGTGAGGGCAGCATATGCTTTCTTAGCAAATGTATGGTTAGTCTTCAGACACATGGACGAGAAAATGGTAAGAAATATTTATGTAGCCTATGTGAGGACAAAGCTTGAATATGCAGACCCATTTTGGAATCCACACTTGAAAAAGCACATAGTTAAGCTGGAAACAATTCAAAGACTAGCCAAAAAAGCTGGCGCCAGAAATACGCAATCTCAGTTTTGAGGCGAGGCTGAGGTAATTTGACTTACCATCACTCGAAGCGAGAAGAATGAGGGGGATATGGTGACAGTTTTTAAATTCCTTCATGATTATGACAGAATAAATAGGGAACGATATTTTGATATGGCTGGCTCTAGAACTAGGGGTCATAGTTTGAAGTTTCATAAGAAAACTTCTTTGCAGGATGTAAGGAAACACTTTTTTAGTGTGAGAGTAATTGATGGTTGGAATTCACTAAGCGAGGAGGTAATTAATGCTAACTAAATCCATAGATTTAATAAGTATCGCTGAGTACCAAAATGGAACCTACCAGGAGACGGGAAGTTACGAGCATAGGGTTCTTTCCCGTAAGCACAATTAGGTAATGAGAGAGAGAGAGAGAGAGAGAGAGAGAGAGAGAGAGAGAGAGAGAGAGAGAGAGAGAGAGAGAGAGAGAGAGAGAGAGCGTACTCTCTGGAAATAAAAAAGTCATGAATTAAAATTATTAATCTTTAGGTGATTTTCAATCCGCAGTTAAAATCAGAATAAAGCAGTGGTATATTGGAATTAACCAAAATTTTTAATTAATAAAATAATCATAAATGAATATGTAGGGCACAATGTTTGTAGTATACCGACAAAAGCAAAGTTGACCTGGTGTTATTTAAATCTTAAAAATAAATAAATAAAGAAAGAAAGAAATCAGATGTCTGAGAACGAAAATGACAAACATCAGTAACTACGGAGCTCAGTTCTTTAGCTCTCTACGATAGGATTACAAGACTGAGAAAAAGGGAAATATCTATTTACTAAAATCTACGAAAAATACCATTAAAGAAATTTTGTGAAAAAAAAGTAGTGATATATAGTTAAAAAGAAAATTTGAAACGCTTTGCAAAAGAATATATATATATATATATATATATATATATATATATATATATATATATATATATATATATATATATATATATATATATATATATATATATATATATATATATATATATATATATATATATATATATATATATATATATATATATATATATATATATATATATATATATATATATATATATATATATATATATATATATATATATATATATATATATATATATATATATATATATATATATATATATATATATATATATATATATATATATATATATATATATATATATATATATATATATATATATATATATATATATATATATATATATATATATATATATATATATATATATATATATATATATATATATATATATATATATATATATATATATATATATATATATATATATATATATATATATATATATATATATATATATATATATATATATATATATATATATATATATATATATATATATATATATATATATATATATATAATATATATATATATATATATATATATACATATATATATATATATATATATATATATATATATATATATATATTATATATATATATATATATATATATATATATATATATATATATATATATATATATATATATATATATATATATATATATATATATATTATATATATATATATATATATATATATATATATATATATATATATATATATATATAATATATATATATATATATATATATATATATATATATATATATATATATATATATATATATATATATATATATATATATATATATTATTCAAGAAATGCACGTGAATTTTATTATGCTAGTTCTTTCTAGAATAGGATTTTGTGATTTTAACAAACAATATTATGTCTCTTAGTCTACTATCCTATTTCTTAATCTGTTTGTATATCATCTGCAGTTCGTCTTAGGAAGCATCATTGCAGATGTTTTCTCGCAAGAAATTCATCTTGCAAGATGGTGTAATTCAATTTGCATGATAGTGCTAGTGATACAAGCAACGAAAAAAAAGGAAAGCAACAATTATCTAAAATCATAGTCATCATGGAGACTTTTTATGTAAATAACAATTATTCACAAAATATGCGTGAATTTTATCATACTAGCTGTCCTTAGAATAGCATTTTGTGACTCTAACAAGAGACAATAGTATGAAACTGGGTTTGCTATCCTATTTCTTAATCTGTTTGTATCACCCTCTGCAGTTCGTCTCAGAAAGCATCGTTGAAGAGCTTAACTCGCAAGAAATCCTTCTTGCAAGATAGTGTAATTCATCTTGCTAGATGGTCTTAGTGATACAAGCACTGAAAAATGGGAAAGCATCAATTTTCCAAAATCACAAATCCAGCATGGAGATTTTTATGCAAATAACAATTATTCATGAAATGTGCGTGAATTTTATCATGCTATTTCTCCTAAAAGAAAAAAATTATATTTTGTGACTTTAACAAAAGACAACATTATATTCTTGAGTTTGCTATCCTATTTCTTAATCTATATGAATCATTCTCTGTAGTTAGTTCTAGAAAGCATCAATGCAGGGGTTATCTCACAAGAGATTCATCTTGCAAGATGGTGTTAGTAATACATGTACAGATAAAGAGGACAGCAACAATTTTCTAGCAAGGAGAATATTATATGAAAAAAAAAGTTTCAATGCTGGGTCTGTGATTTTGGAAATTTGTTGCTTTCCTCTCTTTCTGTGCTTGTCTCTCTAACACCGTCTTGCAAGATGAAATACACAATCTTGCAAGATTAATTTTATGCGAGATATCCTCGACAATGATGCTTTCTAAAACAAACTGCAAAGGATGATACAAACAGCTTATAAAATATAATAGCAAACCCGGAGGCATAATATTGTCTATTGCCAAAGTCACAAGTCTTTTCAAAGGAGAAATAGCATGATAAAATTCACGCACATTCTAGAATAATTGTTACTGGCATAAAAGTCTCCATGCTGGATTTGTAATTTTGGAAAGTTGTTTCTTTCCTCTTTTTCGGTACTTGTATCACTAACACCATCTTGCAAGATGAATTACACCATCTTGCAAGGATTTTTTGCCAGATAAGCTATGCAGTGACGGTTTCTGAGATGAAATGCAGAGGATGATACAAACAGATTTAGAAATAATATAGCAAACCCAGAGACCTAATATTGCTATAGTCACAATATTCAATTCTAAGAAGAACAATCATAATAATATTCATACGCATTTTGTGAATAATTGTTATTTGCATAAAAATCTCCATATTGGATTTGTGTTTTTCGAGAATTGTTGCTTTTCACTTTTTTGCGCTAGTATCACTAGCTTGCAAAATGAATTACACCATCTTGCAAAACGAATTTCTTGCAAGATAATCTCTGTAGCAATGCTCTCTAAAACGAACTGCAGAGGATGATACAAACAGATTAAGAAATAGGATATATAGCAAACCCAGAGACATAATACTATCACTTGGGAAAGTCACAAAATCCTATTTTAAGAGGAACAAACATGATAAACTTCATGCGCATTTCATTAATAATTCTATTTGCATAAAAAGTCTCCATGTTGGATTAGTGATTTTGGAAAATTGTTGGCTTCCTCTTTTTCGGTGCTTGTATCACTATCACCAACTTGCAAGATGAATTACACCATCTTGCAAGAATAATTTCATGCGAGATAACCTCTGCAACGATGCTATTTAAGACAAACTGCAATGGATGATACAAACAAATTAAGAAATAGGACGCCAAACCCAGAATCTCCAGACTTTGATGTTCTCTGGCTAAAAGTCTATCTCTCCACTACCACTATCTTCCTTTGCTTCTGCTACTGTTCTCCAAAGTTCACCGAGTTTGTCTCTTTCTTTGAATATCTGTCCCCGTGCCATGAGTCCTTGCTATCTTCTCACCCACATGTCAAAGTTCTCTACATTGGAGACTTCAATGTACACCACAGTGAGTGGCTTCATTCTTTTCACACTGATGTGGGAGGAAGCGAGACCCTTGCTTTCTCAATTACTCACAATCTGGAGCAAATTATCAAAATCCTACTCGCGTTCCTGATAATCACGAACACGCTGCAAACACTCTTGACCTATTTTTTACTTCTAACCCTTCAAACTAATCTTATTCTGTGCTTTCCCCTCTTGGTAAATCTGACCACTCTATGATCTCAGTCTCTTCCATTTTCGCTCCCCCACTACCAATCCCTCCTACTCAGCGCCACCTTTGGCACTTTTAGTGTACCCAACATGAAAATTTACATAACTTTCTCTTTGACTTCCCATGGGATGATTACTGCTTTCGGTCCCACAACCCTGATCAGGTAGCTCTAAAAGTTGCCGAGATCATGACCGTGAGAATGGAGGCGTACATCCCCTTTTTCACAAAAACTTTCTCTCCCTCTAAACCTTGGTTTGACCATGCATGCTCCATGGTATCCAGCCTATGAATCGGGCTCACCAATCTTACGAAGCCTCTCCTTCCGATTTATCTCGGTCTGCTTTTATTATAGCTAGGAATCGTTGTACAGCTCAGATTCGAAGGTCTAAGGCTTCCTTTATAATAGAGAAAGATGATGACTTTAACTCCTCTCCCACTGATAAATGCTTCTGATCCTTAGCCAAAAACCTCTCCAAAAACTTCTGTAACTCAAACTTTCCACGTCTCATTCGTTCTGATTGTTCTATAGCTTGCTCTCCCACTGGCAAAGCCACTCTCTTTGGCTCTCATTTTTCTGCCAACTCTTCTATAAACGATTCCAGCTCACCTGTTCCTCAGTCTTTACCCCTCTCTAACCCTATGCCCTCCCTTATCCTTTCTTCACGCAAAGTTCATAAGGTTCTTCGCTCACTAAAGACGAACAAGGCATCTGGTCCCAATGGCATCCCTGCAGAGTTCCTTAAGGAGCTTGCAGATGAACTGGCTCCTGTGTGTTACCGTCTTTTTTGCCTCATTCTGTCAACCAGTATCTATCCTTCATCTTGGAAGCATGCTTTAGTTCAACCTGTTCCTAAGAAGGGTGACCGCTCTATTCCTTCTAACTACCGACTTATTGCCCTAACCTCCTCTATTGCTAAAGTTTTTGAAACTTTGCTCAATTCTCACTTCTTGAAATGCCTTGAATCTAACTCACTTATCTCTGATCACCAGTACGGCTTCCGCAAGGCAAGATCCACTGGTGATCTCCTGTCCTATCTTACTCGTGTATGGTCATCTTCTCTGAGGATCTATGGGGAATCCTTTGTCGTCGCCTTTGATATCTATAAGGCTTTTGACAGAGTCTGGCAAAAGGTTTGTTGGCCAAACTCCTTGTCTATGGCTTTATCCTTTCTTTCTGTTCTCTGATTTCTAGTTTTCTTACTGACCGTTTTATATCTGTAGTTCTTGATGGCGCGACATCTAGCCTTTTCTCTGTTACCAGTGGTAATCCACAGGGCTCTGTTCTTTCACCTACTCTGTTCCTTCTCTTCATCAATGGTCTTCTAAAATCCCCATCTTCCTCTCTTCTTCATTCCTTTGCTGATTATTCTACCCTTCACTTTTCCTCTGCTTTTTCTTCACAACCTTCATCTGTTACTCGTAATCAGTCTCGTATCACTCTTCCTTCTGCTCTTAACTCCGATTTGCAGATAGTATCTGAGTGGGGCACTCAAAATTTAGTTAAATTCAATGCCTCCAAGACAAAGTTTCTGGCTATCTCTTTATCTTCTTCTCCTCCTGATAACCCTATT
>JAXCGZ010011457.1:107500-122500 GCA_037179515.1 Halocaridina rubra
AATGCAGTAATTTTAAGGGTATAAGTTTGTTGAGTGTGGTAGGAAAAGTGTATGGTAGGATACTGGTCAATAGGATTATTGATAAGACAGAATATGTGATCGAGGAGAGGTAAAGGTTGTATAGATCAGATTTTTATAGTTAGGCAGTTATGTGAGAAATATTTAGCAAAGGGTAAGGATGTGTATTTTGCATTTTTGGATCTGGAGAAAGCATATGATAGAGTTGATAGACAGGCAATGTGGAATGTTTTGAGATTATATGAAATTAATGGTAAATTGTTGCATGCAGTGAAGAGTTTGTATGAGGACAGTAGAGCTTGTGTTAGGGTAGGGAATGAAGTGAGTGAGTGGTTTCCAGTGAGTGTGGGACTGAGACAGGGATGTGTGATGTCACCATGGCTGTTCAATTTGTATATTGATGGAGTTGTAAGAGAGGTGAATGAGCGAGTGCGTGGTCGAGGTTTGAGAATGATAGATGGGGATGATAACGAGTGGAAGCTGAATCAGTTGTTGTTTGCAGATGATTCTGTGGTGGTGGCAGATTCAGAGGAAAAGCTGTGTCAGTTAGTGTCAGAATTTGGAATGGTGTGTGAGAGAAGGAAGTTGCGAGTGAATGTGGGAAAGAGTAAGGTTATGAGAAGTACAAGAAATGAGGATGGCGCTGGATTGAATGTTATGTTGAATGGAGAGACACTTGAGGAGGTTAATCAGTTTAAGTATTTAGGCTCGGTTATAGCTGCAAATGGTGGAGTGGAAGCAGATGTGTGTCACAGAGTGAATGAAGGATGTAAAGTGTTGGGTGCATTGAAAGGAGTGAGGAAGAATAGAGGGTTGGAAATGAATGTTAAGAAAGTTTTGTATGAGAAAGTGGTTGTGCCAACTGTGATGTATGGATCAGAGTTATGGGGTATGAAAGTAAGTGAGAGACGGAAACTAAATGTGTTTGAAATGAAATGCCTGAGGAGTAAGATTGGTGTATCTCGACTGGATAGGGTTAGGAATGAAGTGGTGAGAGCAAGAACGGGTGTGAGGAGAGAAATTGCAGCCAGAGTAGATATGAATGTTCTGAGATGGTTTGGCCATGTGGAAAGGATGGATGATGAAAGACTGCTGAAAAAGGTGATGAATGCGAGAGTTGATGGGAGAAATGCTAGAGGGAGGCCTACGTTTGGATGGATGGATGGAGTAAGGAGAGCCCTGAATGATCAAAATCAAATGAAATCAAAACATTTATTTCCATTTTGTACAATGGTTATTCAACATTAATAGTAACTTATAAGTAGACATGTAATTAAACTACTAAATAAGAGGGTTAGACATATAGTTAAATTAAATGTAGCTTTCATAGAAAATAATAATGCTGTAATAAAAATGTTAACAATAATGTTAATAATAAAGTAGTAAGTATGCCACTAGATACAGGATCGTTATTATCGGCATCATTTCCATATTTGTTTCCTTACAATGAGAATAATTAGTTCTTAATGAGCAGCAACTATTTGTCCAAAAGAAAACTATATAGTTTGCCTTTGAAAGCTGTGAAGGAGGATGCATTTTTAAGATGCTCTGGAATATTATTCCAGAGTGTTGGCCCTTTGATAGTGATCATCTTTGAACCTGCTTCTGTGTTTGTTCTGTGAATAAAGAGCTCACTGCTCTGTCTTGTGTTGGTTCCCCTTATATCCCTGACTGTTTTTAAATCAAATAGCCAGCTAGGATAATGATGGCCCAAAATTTTGAATACAAAAACATAAATAGCATAAGCGACCTTATTTTCTGCCCGCAGCCACCCAAGTTTATTGAGAGCTGGTGTGATGTGGTCATATTTTCTTATTCCTCCCAGGGCAACTCGAGCTGCAAAATTAATAAACTTCTGTATTCTGTTTATCTGAGTCTTAGTGGTAGCTCCCCAAACAGTTGTGCAGTAATTAATGTGACTTAGGGCTAGAGATTCAACAACAGTTATTCGAGTGGTAGTCTCAAAATTGTCTTTTATACGTGATAAGTACATTAATGTTCCTGTAACCTTTTTGCATACTTTATCTATGTGGGAATCAAACAACATGTGGTTATCAAAGTGAATTCCTAGGTTTTTGACTGTTTTGCTAGGTGTGATAATATTGTCGCAAAAATTAATTGTTGTGTTTTCTGGAATTTGTGCTATGTGGAACCTTGAACCAATAAATATGTATTGTGTTTTACTTTCGTTAATTAACAGCCCAATTTCTTGGAAATAGGTTTTAATTTTTGACAGAGTGTTTTCTGCTCATAAAGTTAGCTCTGGGAGGTTATTAATATCACCACTAAGGAGTAGTTGAGTGTCATATGCATATTGTACGACTAGACAGTCAGAAATGAAAGAAGATAGATCATTTACGTAAATGGAGAAGAGGATAGGACCAAGTACTGATCCCTGTGGAACACCAAATGATACATTTTTTGGCACAGAGATAATGTTGTTAAGACGTATGGACTGTTTACGATTAGATAGATACTCGCAAAACCAGCTTGGATCAATATTTAAGTTAATACATTTACTTAAAAGAATTTCATGGTTTACACTGTCGAAGGCTTTTAATAAGTCTAATAAAATTAGTAAAGATATTTTTTTCATATCTATATTATTATATATACTATTCGTAACTTCAAGCAGTGCAGTTTCCGTCGAGAGTTTTGGTCTGAAACCATGTTGTCTAATCGTTAGTAGTCTATTTGATTCTAAATATGACATAAGTTGGCATGCAACAATTTTTTCTAATATTTTAGAGAAAATGGGTAGCAGGGAAATGGGACGATAGTTTGTCACATCTTCTCTGTCCCCCTTTTTATGCAGAGGTATTACATGTGATATTTTCCAAGAGTCAGGAAACTTTTTAGTAACAATGGAAGTGTTCATAATAGTTAGAATATAGGATGCAATCATGGGTAGAGCATCTTTGATGAACTGAAATGGTATACCATCTGAACCATAAGAGCCAGAGTTTCTTAGGCTCTTTATGGTAAGAATTAGGGTAGCACAATCTATAGGAGTTATCTTGAAGTACTCTCTTGTGTTTTCATTGGAAGAATTGTCATTTAAGCAATTACTCATATTCACTGAGTTGATGTTTTCTTGAGTTTTTTCATATGTATTTTTGCCAACGTTAGCAAAATAGTTATTAAAGTTTTCTGCTTTGTCTTTCAACTCCGTAATATTTTCATAACTTTCTGAGGTACTCTTTTCATTTGGTATCATGCTTCTTATCACTTTCCATGTTGCTGCTGTATCATGTTTAGAGTCATTAAATTGTTTTTTGTAAAAGTCTTTTTTACTTACACTGGTGAGAGATCTGACACGTTTCTTTTCTGTTTTATAACGTTCTCGGAGAGTCATATCATATCTATTCATTTTTAGCTCTTTTTGTATTTGATTTCTGATTTGTATTGCCTCTTTGATGTTATTAGTTAGCCAGGGGGCTGAGGGGCGGGTTATTTTTCTTGTTACAATGGGTGCACAACTATCTAAGCATTCAAGGAAGACTTTTGTTAAAATCTCAACCTGCAAATCGACGTTATCTGTGTATTTAATTCTATTAAGTGCATTTCTGTTGTTGATTAATGTTTCACAAAAGATATCAGGGGAGTAATTTTTTAGACACCGGAATGTCTTGAGGAGAGGCTTCCTTTTGGGCTTGTTTATGTTTAGCATAGCAATGTTCAGCTCGTGGTCTGCAATTGGGCAGGGAACTATGTCCCAATAGGGTATACTTTTCACTTTATTTGTTATTATCAGATCTATAAGAGTCCTAGAATTAGGGGTTATGCGGGTGGGTTTTGTCACTATTTGTGTTTACTTCACAGTGTTGATCACCCTTTTCATTTTGTTATCTGCTGAGAGCAAGTCATCATTAAAATCACCAAGTATGTATATGGGTTTATGACGCACACTGATTTTTCTGAATGTTTCTAGCAGATGATTGCATGAACTGGTAGGTGCTTTAGGGTGAACCTGTGGTTATTTCTGATGCACTAAGATAATTTCTAACATAAATACAAACCCCACCCCCTCGGCCATGGTCATTGCGAAATATTTTAAACTCTGGGATATTCACATATTTATTTTCAGTTGTAGGAGGAAGCCAAGTTTCACTTACACAGAGGATGTCTATGTTGTAGTCTTTTGTTAGCATTATTATTTCCTCAAAAATGAGCGAGCAGGGACTGAGCGTTCACATGTACTAATGTTACATTCTTACCATGTTTCATTAGGGTGGTATCCATAGTCATAGTTGTAGTTTGTTCTTGGGTTAGTCCATGACTTGTTTCAACTGTGTGATTCTGCTGGGAATTCATCATTGTAGTGTGTTCTGGGGTTAGCCCATGGATCCTGGTGTCTGTACCTGCCGTTGGATGTGTAACGCTGGTTTGAGTACGTGCCGTGGCATGATTAGGCCTTCCCAAAGTTTGTATGCCCAGGTGAGTGTCTAGGGTTGTAAGAGCCATCACTCCAGGAGAAGTCTCTTGTGCGTGGACGGCGATAAGAGAGGTTTGTATCGTGTCTCTTTCTGTAGTCTCGCGTATAGGGGATTGTTTCATTAGCTCTTTGCTGTTTATTTTGGTATGACTGTAGTTTGGGATATTTTGTAGAATACCCAGGTTGTGTCCATTGTTTGCCCCCACGAAATGGCTGGACAATTGTGCCTGTAGGCCATTGCTTCAGTTTGTAAGGCACATATTCAAATCCTTTCGATATCGTTATTGCGAAGGAAACCGAGTTTGGTTTGCGAGAAAGCTCCTTAATCAAGACTTTTTCAGAAGGAATGCCTTGATTTGTCAATGTATTACGTATCTCTCTCTCAAAGGGGTTGCCAGGAATGCGAATATATATTTGAGCTGTAACCCTTGCACTTGCATTATTGGGCAACTGTGGCTGTGGGGGAGAGGACTTCGATGGAATGTTCAGAATAGAGACTGCAGCTATTTTGTCTTTTCTGTTTTCTTCATTATTTTGCAGCCTATTGCTGGGTTGGTTATTTGTGCTGTGTTGGGGTTTAGGATGCTAGAGTGTTGTTAAGATTCTGTTTTACTAAGGGGACTCAAAGTACCGAGCTCGGTTAAGAGCTCACAAACAGACAGGACAGATATTTGTACTTGAACACCCCATCTCTATTACCATTAGTCGGTTAAATGAAACTCAGAATTCAACTTTCTTTTAATTTTGGAAATGCAATGACATTAAAAGAATTGAATTTAATTTCTCAAATTAAATTTTATGAAATGCTGCCTCGAATCCCGGAGGTGGTGAGCACGATTTCGTTTCCCGGCACCACGGACGTATGCCAAGACTTTGGCCTCAACTCGATGATTACCTCAGTCACACAGGCAGAGTAGAGTACAGGACACTGCAATTTCAGAAACAGAAATGACACACTGTTTATAATGGGAAACTGAAAGCATGAACACACCTATAATGAGTTTCCAATGTCATTTTACTGGATAAAAATATATTGGTTATTCACAGCTAACCAGAAATATTTATGCTACCATAATAGCATACAAAACCATTAATTCTTTACTGGTTTTAAAGAAAACAATATATTCACAATAAATGAAGAATAAGCAAGACAAATACAGTACTGTATGTATTCCTTAAATTGTGGGCAACCACAAAAGTTGCAATGCTTATTACTGATTAACAATTAATATGGTAAAACACTCTATTTAGGATAAAGGAAGAATCTACGAGATAAATACAGTATTCATTCACTTTTGGTTATCAAGAACTGTTTGCAATGAAAAACAGGGTGTAAAACCACCTTTTGAGGTATTTGCAACTTATAACTCAAAACACTTTATCCACAACATATGAAGAATTAGCAAGATAAATACAGTATGCATTCATAAAATTGTGGTTAACAAGAAATATTTGCAAAGCCAACTGGGAAAAATTACCTTTTAATTATTTGCAATTTGTATGGCAAATAGCTTTAATGACGAGTTTTTTTGACGTAAAACACTTTATTTACGATGATAGAAAGGGGTGAAATGAAATTAGAATTTATTAGGAAAAGAGATAGATTTTTACGGGCTCATAACCAGTCTTCAGAGGATGAGATTTTCGCTTATCACATTCAGTGAAAGGAAACTTCTCAGCAATGTATATCAGCTGTAATTTACAGGTTAAGGAATTAACTTTGGCATGTGAGATTCCAGTTTGGTAATCTACAAAATTTCGTGTGTATGGGAACGGAATCTGAGAATAAAAATCCATAAGATTTAGCCAGTAACGAATGTAACTAATTCTCGAAAATAAACCAATTTGCTTGACCCACGAGCTTTACCATACACTATCCCTCACCTTGTTGTGCTAGATGAATTCCTGTGAAGATGCCACGTAATTAAGGTTTGAAATAAACTTAGACTGCTCAGGCGAGATGTTGCCTCTTGGAAGATTGGGCGCCAACCGAGGGCGTCTCATTGTCCCTCCTGGTGAGTTCATCTGTAGGATACATTTCTAGAGCAGTAATTGGCTCTGATATCATTTTAAGGACTATTTTAGTGGTGGTCCCTGGCAGGCAATTATAGCAGAGATGCAAGGGAGAGATAGTATTTTTAGGTGCAACAAGTGGAAGCAAAGAAAATAAAACGAGAATAATAATGAAAAGTTAGGTTACTGGTAAACAATCTCATAATTTTCTTGGCTCGTAGCAGACAGAAAATAGGAGCAGCCTTTATATCGGGGCTATACTTCTACACGTACAAGAAGAGTAAATAAGGTATATTTAAAATAAGCTATAAGCTAAAATACAAATTGCAAATAATCATAATCTGCAAAAGTCAAGAAGTGGGAATTATTTTTTTAGTTAGAAAATAACAGTTATGTTACTAATTTATTTAATAAGGCATCTAACAGCCTCTGGTGACTTTGAGCGAAACACTCTGTCACAAAGGCCCTTTCTAGAGAATATTGATTTAGCAAAATTCTACTACAGAAGGCGAAAAAAGAACAGAGGAAGTTACGGTGACTTCAGTGTTATTATGAGTGATGAGATATCCTTCTCATGGAAAAGAACAAATGAACAATAAGAATGGGATCCACCACTGGAACATATCATACTATTAGGAAAAGTGAACAAGTCTTGTAAACAAAACATTAAATGACATGCAAAACATAAAAGAAATGTGATCAAATTCAAATTTCAAGAAAATTAAATCACAATTAGATATCAGTGAATATCAATATTTAAGTTTATGAATGCTTCACATGCAAGAAGGCAATAATATAATATACAAAAAAATACAGAATACGCAAATTAAAAATTTGAACCACGTCGTCATTAACATTGGCGACTGGATTTTAAACAGTTTCAGCTATTCAACACTAAACTAAAACGTTTCTGCCATGTTCTGGCTTTCAAAGTCCCATTAGGAATAACGTTTGTACGCTAAAATAAACAAGTACAGTACAGTATTAAAGACATAAAAGATAAACATAAAAAATAAACAATACATTAGAGAAATAATCTTTACCGACTAGTCAAATTTAGGCTAACAGCACCAGCTTCCTCATTTGAGGGTAACGACCGTCGACTTAGTAGATCAGCAAGGTCATTGTGCTTGCCATGAACATGTTGGGCAGTGAATTTGAAAAGATTCAGGTAAAGTGCCCACCTTTTCAGACGAGGATTTAGCTTGTCTGCAGTCTGTAAATATAGGAGAGGTCGGTGGTCGGTTCTCAGTGTAAAATGTTGGCCATACAGATGGACTTCAAACTTCTTTATGGCCCAATATGCAGCTAGAGCTTCCTTCTCCACGGTGGAGTAATTTCGCTCTGCAGGGCGAAGCCTGCGGCTTGCATATCGCACTGGAGCTACTTCTGCTGAGTTGTCTGATCGGGCTTGCAAGAGCACGGCACCCAGGCCTTCGTCTGAGGCGTCGGTCTGCAAGATAAATGGAAAATCAGGGTTTACCACTTGTAATACTGGCTCACCCGCCAATGCTTCTCGGAGCTTGAAAAATACTCTCTCCGCTTCATCTGTCCATTGGACAGGGGAGGATTTACTTTGCTTCGAGGAGGTCAGTTGCTGCAAAGGGGCAGCGATAGTATTAAAGTGTGGAATGAACCGTTGGTAGTAGCTGACACTACCCAGGAATGATCTTAGTTGAGTGACAGTAGCAGGTTTCTCCATATCCTTAATAGCTTGTACCCTGTCATGTAAAGGGGACATAACTCCTTCTCCAACCACGTGGCCGAGATACTGCAATTGTGTGAAACCAATCTCACATTTGGAAGGCTTTAAATGAAGTCCATGCTGGCTCAGACGAGTGAGAACTCTGCGGAGAGTCTCGAGGTGTGATGACCAATCCTGAGAATGCACCAGAATGTCGTCTATAAAGCACGAAACATTGTCGAGATCCTGTAGTACTATCCTCATGAGTCTGCTGAAGCAGCCAGGGGCATTTACCATACCAAAAAGCATGACCCTGAGCTGGTATAGACCATATCTTGTGGAAAAAGCTGTAAGAGGCTTGGTAGTCTCGCTCAACGGGACTTGCCAAAATCCACTGGCCAAATCCAACTTGGACAGGTAACAGGCTTTAGAACGCAACGAGAAAATATGCTCAGCGTCAGCAATGGGCTCTCCATCAAAGATGGTACGGGAGTTAAGCTTACGACAGTCAAGGCAGAACCTGTGACTGCCATCTCGCTTACGCACTGCCAATATCGGCGAACACCAAGGCGAAATGCTCTTTTCAACTATTCCGAGGCGGACCCAAGTGTCAAGATCTTCCTTCAGCCGTAAGGACAGCTGATGGGGAAGACCAGAGGAATGCCGAAATGGCTCTGGGTCAGTCAATCTGACATGATGCTCAAGGGTAGTGGTAATGCCTGGGAGGTCGTTGAAGACGTTCTCATAGTCCTCTAATAGCTTATTCAGCTGTTCCCGTTGACTCAGTTGCAGTCTGGAGTTAATAATGCAATTACTCACACTTTCTTTTCGGTGTGTGGGAATGGCAGGATCCTTACCATCATCAAAAGCTAAGCTTATGTCTTCAATTGCAAGGGCGGTGGCTGCGGCCAGAGGGGCTTCTTCAGAAATACTCCACTCCCGTAAGTCTGTCTCCACTGCAAGGGTGGAGTATTCCAATATAGGAAGTAAGGGGTGGCTATAATGGAGCACCTGTGTTGCTGCAGCCTCGGAGGTTCTGTTGATGCTTGAGGCATCTATAGGGGTTGCTGGGAGCACCAGCGCAGGATCCCTGTGGGCCTCCGGGTCCTCACAATAAAGCTTCAGCTGGTTAATGTGGTATTTTCGGTTATTGCCATCAACATTTAGCACATAATTGTCAGGGGTCATCCGGTGTACCACAGTGTACGGTCCTTTCCAGCATAGCATTAGCTTGCGGGTATCTGTTGGAAGAAGTAACAGAGCTCGATCTCCGGGTGTCAGGGCACGACGCCGGACACGCTTGTCAAAGAGGAGCTTGGCAGTCTGCTGGTGACCCTTAATGGCTAATTGTGCAGTTTTCCAAGCCTTTTTGAGGTGAGACGAAAACTTCAAAATATACTCATGAACGTTCCTATCGTCATCTTCGATGGTAGGTGAATCCCAACATTCTGCCAAGAATTCTACTGGGCCTCTGACCTTATGACCAATCAGCTCGAAAGGCGAGTATCCAGTGGTGTCGTGGGGCGTGTCTCTGAAGGAGAAAAGTGCAGCAGGGACGTATTTGTCCCACTGCCTAGGTATATCTATCACTAGCTTGCGCAAACATCGCTGCAATGTCCCGTTATAGCGTTCACATGCTCCATTTGATTGGGCATGATAGACACTCGTACGAATATGCTTCATTTCTAAAAGGTTACAGAAAGCCTCAAAGTGCCTACTTGTAAACTGACTTCCATTGTCAGAAGTGACCTGCTCAGGAAAGCCAACCCTGGAGCAGATTTCAAATAGGGCATGAGCGACTGCTTCAGTTGTGACAGAAGACAGTGGCACTGCATCTGGGTACCTTGTTGCCAGGTCAACATATACCAGGAGGAATTGTTTCCCCGTGGACGAAGCTGGATTAATAGGACCTAATATGTCAATAGCGACCTTGGAAAATGGCCATTGAGAGCTTAGTTATCCCCATGGGAACTTTCGGTACCGGTGCCGTTGAGGTGCATTGACAGACAGGGCAGGAGCCTACATATCTGTCTACCTCGGTGTACATGTTTGGCCATGCAAAAGCCTTCTGAAGGACGTGCCGAGTTTTTGCTTTGCCTCTGTGTCCACTCAGAGGTAAATGGTGTGCCACATACATAGCTTGGCGGCGCAACGAAACGGGCACCACCAACTGTTTAAAGGTGTGGCCATCTTTAGTCACATGCCTATGAAGTACTCCATCTTCAAGGGCGTAAGTGATCTTGCCTCCTCCTCTCACTGTGAAGGTCCTTCCCTCGGTGGCCTGCTGCATCCAGTGTTTGAGGCTGGGGCAGTCTTGCTGCAATTTGGCAAAGTCTGGACGGGACTTCAATGGCTCTAGAGGTGCATCATCTGGTAAAGGAGGGGGAAACTCTCCGCGTTCCACATTACGTGTACTGACTGCAGCAGACTCAACAGAGTCAGTCGGAGAATCGTCTATATTCTTGGCATCGAGGCCAGGAGTTGCTGCTGAAATGGCTTCATGTGACTTCCCCCAAGGGAAGTTATAACGAGAAATGTCCTTATGGTAGAGGTCGGCCTGGAAAGTAGGAACTAGGTTCAGTGCGCGACCCATCAAGACAGGGTACATAAGCCCAATCATTTCCACAGCTGGGGCTTTACCCTTGTAGTATTTGCAATCCAGGTTAATGACACAGCAGCGTCGTATTTGGGGTGTTCCTTCAGCAACCCGCACACGAACGACTTCGCCGGTATAATCTTCATCCCTGACGAATCTCTCGTCAACAAGTATGCCATTGGCCCCTGTGTCAAGGGCTATCTCAGCTTCCACACCATTTATGGTTTCTAGGCATTTTGGGATCATTTCCAGATCATCATGTTTGATGAATTCCACATTGGCAAGTTTGTGTGGTGGTTCCTCGGCATTATCCTCATTGGCCCTTTCTGGCCCTGTTTCCACAACATGGGCTGAGTGAGTGGCCAGACGGCTATGGGGGCCGCCGCTGTGTGAGGGAGCGTGGTGGCTCTTAGAGTTTGGCTGAAAACCCTGGGAAGGTGGAGCAGAGTAATGGCCTTTGCCTCTTAACTGCTGAGGCTTAGGTCTTACCGGGTCATCCTTCTTGAGTGTGGGTGCATGGCCGTAATAAGGCTTAGGAGTGTGAGGAGGAGGAGCTGGACAATTGAAGTTCTGCGAGGGGCTCTTGTGCTTCCCGTTCCTGTAATCTCTATTTCCGGATAAAGGACTACTGTCTGGGATTCCCGCTCGAAGCCGAGCAAGCGCAAGCTCATGTTTACGTTGTGCTTGTGCCTCATCACTTGCTCTCTTCTCCAGCATATCTCGGCGTTCAACCATCTTCTCATGAGCCCATTCGAAGAGCTTTTGTCTTGGGGAAAAACCGTATCTCTCACCCCTAGCAATCAGTATGTCTAGGTAACGCTCCTCATCGAATGTTTTGATGGTTTCCATGTTTGTTTCCTGTGACTGCCTGGTTTCCATGGTGGTTTCCTAAACAGTCAATAACGAAGTGCCAAAACAACCACACAAAAAAATAAATCTCTACAATACAGTAGTTGAAAAAAAAATGATAGAACCACACAACACCAAGGAGAGAAAAAAAATTCAACACCACAGTTCAAACTTAAACGTAAAAGTGATCTCAAAATCTCACCATAAAAGTGACTCAAAATACAATCAAGTGCAACAGCAGCAAAATGTTGCAAAACAGTGCATGAAAAACTGGTAATACAGAATGGCAGTCGTGCCTGCTTAACAGCAATACGTGGCAGTACCTGCAGTTATGGTGCAAATGAAAGGAATGAGCAACACAATCAAGTGCAAAAGCAACAAAATGTTGCAAAACAGTGCATGAAACACTGGTAATACAGAATGGCAGTCGAGCCTGCTTAACAGCAATACGTGGCAGTACCTGCGGTTATTGTGCAAATGAAAGGAATGAGCAACACAATCAAGTGCAACAGCAACAAAATGTTGCAAAACAGTGCATGAAACACTGGTAATACAGAATGGCAGTCGTGCCTGCTTAACAGCAATACGTGGCAGTACCTGCGGTTATTGTGCAAATGAAAGGAATGAGCAACACAATCAAGTGCAACAGCAACAAAATGTTGCAAAACAGTACATGAAACAATGGTAATACAGAATGGCAGTCGTGCCTGCTTAACAGCAATACGCGGCAGTACCTGCGGTTATTGTGCAAATGAAAGGAATGAGCAACACAATCAAGTGCAACAGCAACAAAATGTTGCAAAACAGTGCATGAAACACTGGTAATACAGAATGGCAGTCGTGCCTGCTTAACAGCAATATGTGGCAGTACCTGCGGTAATGGTGCAAATGAAAGGAATGAGCAACAACAAATTTTACCGACTAGCACCCAGTGCCTGAGAGTACAAACAAGTACAGTATAGCGGTCGTGCCTGCGTATGAGCGCATATATGGCAGTACCCACAAATAAAATGTCGTAAGTAATACGAACAAGTACAGTATAGTGGTCGTGCCTGCGTATGAGCGCGTATATGGCAGTACCCACAAATAAAATGTCGTAAGTAATACGAACAAGTACAGTATAGCGGTCGTGCCTGCGTATGAGCGCGTATATGGCAGTACCCACAAATAAAATGTCGTAAGTAAAATTCTGGAGTGTTACCAAAAGGGCACAGATCCTATGCAAAATACACCAACGATAAGCTAACAGCTTACTAGGCAGCCAGATTACACATTTCTACTTGTAATGAGAATATTTATTTTCAAGTGACAACTCAGACACATGAAAGGCTTTGCCTAGGCTCGATAAATGACACCAAAATTTGTCTTCCAATCTATGAGCAGTCAATGCTTGAATATAAAACACAATTATAAGCAAAAATACTTAATATGCTTTTTCCCAATTGCTAAAGCCCAAGGAAATATAAACAATTCCTAACAAGTATCACCCTTTAACGGATATATAAAACACAAATGCTTTAAAACTCAATCTTATCACGCAAATAAATGAAATTTTAAATAACACGTCTTCTCGTCATGCAAAATTTCTAAAGTCTGTTACCACATAAGCTCATGTAGATTTCCTGAAATATTGTTTACCACATGGGAAACAAGAAAATATTAGTTATCACAATTAATATTGAAAATAAAGAAAAATTTCTTATCCGCAATGTCTCTAGCGCGAAAATTTTCGTGTGCAGCCTAAGATTCATTCATTTCAATAATCGAGCCAATGGTAATCGGGTTTCATGTGCAATGTTAAAAAGCAAAATAAAAATAAATTTATAAAACCAGTCTGTCTGTTCGGGTCCCTGTTCGGGCGCCAATCTTGTTGGGGTTTAGGATGCTAGAGTGTTGTTAAGATTCTGTTTTACTAAGGGGACTCAAAGTACCGAGCTCGGTTAAGAGCTCACAAACAGACAGGACAGATATTTGTACTTGAACACCCCATCTCTATTACCATTAGTCGGTTAAATGAAACTCAGAATTCAACTTTCTTTTAATTTTGGAAATGCAATGACATTAAAAGAATTGAATTAAATTTCTCATATTAAATTTTATGAAATGCTGCCTTGAATCCCGGAGGTGGTGAGCACGATTTCGTTTCCCGGCACCACGGACGTATGCCAAGACTTTGGCCTCAACTCGATGATTACCTCTGTCACACAGGCAGAGTAGAGTACAGGACACTGCAATTTCAGAAACAGAAATGACACACTGTTTATAATGGAAAACTGAAAGCATGAACACACCTATAATGAGTTTCCAATGTCATTTTACTGGATAAAATTATATTGGTTATTCACAGCTAACCAGAAATATTTATGCTACCATAATAGCATACAAAACCATTAATTCTTTACTGGTTTTAAAGAAAACAATATATTCACAATAAATGAAGAATAAGCAAGACAAATACAGTACTGTATGTATTCCTTAAATTGTGGGCAACCACAAAAGTTGCAATGCTTATTACTGATTAACAATTAATATGGTAAAACACTCTATTTAGGATAAAGGAAGAATCTACGAGATAAATACAGTATTCATTCACTTTTGGTTATCAAGAACTGTTTGCAATGAAAAACAGGGTGCAAAACCACCTTTTGAGGTATTTGCAACTTATAACTCAAAACACTTTATCCCCAACATATGAAGAATTAGCAAGATAAATACAGTATGCATTCATAAAATTGTGGTTAACAAGAAATATTTGCAAAGCCAACTGGGAAAAATTACCTTTTAATTATTTGCAATTTGTATGGCAAATAGCTTTATTGACGAGTTTTTTGACGTAAAACACTTTATTTACGATGATAGAAAGGGGTGAAATGAAATTAGAATTTATTAGGAAAAGAGATAGATTTTTACGGGCTCATAACCAGTCTTCAGAGGATGAGATTTTCGTTTATCACATTCAGTGAAAGGAAACTTCTCAGCAATGAGTATCAGCTGTAATTTACAGGTTAAGGAATTAACTTTGGCATGTGAGATTCCAGTTTGGTAATCTACAAAATTTCGTGTGTATGGGAATGGAATCTGAGAATAAAAATCCATAAGATTTAGCCAGTAACGAATGTAACTAATTCTCGAAAATAAACCAATTTGCTTGACCCACGAGCTTTACCATACACTATCCCTCACCTTGTTGTGCTAGATGAATTCCTGTGAAGATGCCACGTAATTAAGGTTTGAAATAAACTTAGACTGCTCAGGCGAGATGTTGCCTCTTGGAAGATTGGGCGCCAACCGAGGGCGTCTCATTGTCCCTCCTGGTGAGTTCATCTGTAGGATACATTTCTAGAGCAGTAACTGGCTCTGATATCATTTTAAGGATTATTTTAGTGGTGGTCCCTGGCAGGCAAT